>CAJUYG010000337.1:121380-132162 GCA_910591675.1 Galerucella calmariensis
TACATTCCACAATGCGGGTGCTTTAAATGATACTCTTTTTTTACAACGCTTCCCCGTTCATTTTGAAACATAATTTTTAGGTCGATAAATTTTTTTTCCTGTTTCTCTTGAGACACAACGACTTTTGATAAATGGTTTTTATATATACCGAGTATAAGAATACAAAACATCTTGAGTTTACTGTATTGAAAATTATAACAAATGAAATGCAAATGAAGATCATTCCATACTGGAATTTGACGAATAAAAATGATGGGAAATAAAAGTTTGATTTGAATGAGGGTTCATTTTTATTGACTTCGCAGTCTTAGTATTGATCTCTGCTCTTTTTATATTCAATTTGGAGAACGTTTTGGGAACTTTCTATTGAAATAATTCCAACGTTTTTCATTGTCAAAATTATAAAAATGTCTTCTAAACGATGTGTCACACTTTATATTTAAATTTATAGTGTATTAGTGACTTTCTATACAGTTTTTTTAGTTTTCATGCAGTTTTTTGACATGTACCTTAACAATCGAAGACGCACACCAAGAAGGGTATTATTTCAACCATACCAACTAACTGATATAAATGATAACGATTTCTTTCTTCTGTCGCTTGGCCGTTTTTTGTATAAAATTCCCTTTCCCATTTGTAGGTCGTTATTGATTTTATTCAAGAAATTGATATGATATTTTCTTTTCAGCTTTTGGAAAATCGTTCGAAATACCAAGTATAGACCTATCTTTAAAATTGACCGACCCTCAGGATGTAATAATACCCAAAGATAAAAGCGCACTTTTGAAGTGTAGAGCAGAATCTCTAAAAGGCCCAATACAAGTAAGTAATATTGTTTTTCTAATTTGACAGCTTTCACAGGTCTTTCTTAATATGGATCTAATCAGTCACTTCACTATACGTATGAACAGACTATACTCTATTGTAATTTAAGTATTATTTAATTTTTTTCAGTATACTTGGTTTTATTTTGGGCAAAGAATTCTGAATAATGATTCCAGTCACATTACCCGCGACAATGGAGACTTGTATATACCGAAAGTTAGTTTGGGAAAATCTGTGGACGTCGAATATGTGGGAGATTATCGATGTTTGGTCAGAAATAGGGCAGGAGCTCTTCTATCAAATGTGGCCAAGTTGAAAATAGCCTGTAAGTATCTTAACAATTACAAATTATTTTTTCAACTCAAAAGTTTCAATTTATTTTTATTTTTAGCACTAAAGGAGTTTTCGTTAAATCCAGTCAACTCCACAGTTCACCTCTCCCAACCCGTAATACTCCGATGTGGTATCCACTCAACTCCTCCCGTTGATATTCAATGGGAGTTTAATAATAATCTCATTCTACCTCACCAAAAAAGGTTAGTTACGTTATTTTCTTCCTATATTAACTTCTTGTATCTTATAACTTCCACAATTATATTATATTTATGCATAAATAGATTTTCGACTGTCTTTAAGGAGAGTCTAATAATTGAATTAATAACCACCCTGTATGTTCATTAAATTATTGTAAAAAAATATAACTAGAGTAAATTTCAGCTCCTGCTCTATCACCAGAGCATGAGCCATCTTTGTTTCTTTACAGTCTTTTAGTTTTCTATACACTTTTTTGTGCTTCTATACACTTTCTTAGTTTTCTATAAATTTTTTTGTGTTTCTATACACTTTTTTAGTTTTCTATACACTTCTTTGTGTTTCTATACAGTTTCTTAGCATTCTATCTAAAAAATTTTTAAACTTTCTATACACATAATGAGTTAATTAATTCGATATCACATTAATATTTTATTTTATATATTATTACAAACTCTCTGGAGACTTTAATGTAGTGCAATGCCATCGAGATAACAATTTTTACAAGGCTCAAGTACACCAATTGTTTTAAACCTTCTAACTTATTGAATACCTCTCGTATAAAAGCATACATAACTAAAACTAATATTAAAAATGATCATCCCGAAATACCCACTTTCTATTTTATCAAATAATATTATATCTCTGAACAAAATCTAATGAAAGTTAACCTAAATTGCTTGTACTAATAATTATTTCTTTTCAGCTATGTTCCTTTACCCAACGGGGTGTTGTTGATAAAAAAATCTCAAAGCTCTCATACTGGAGCTTATAGGTAAGTTGATAAATATCGACAATATTTCTCATTTTAATTCTTTATTCAACTTCAGATGTAAAGCAACAAATGATAAACTTAATAAAACTGAATATAGTGAAGTAGCTTATTTGACAGTGTTGCCGGAATTAACCGAGTCAACCGTACCTTCGTTTCTACCTCTCGATATTTTACCGAACGTTTCAGTTTTAATTGGTGAGAAACTCACTCTATATTGTCCTGTGATTGGATGGCCTATACCTGCAGTACAATGGCTATTTAGTAAGTACCAAAAATAATATTCAATATTGAACAAAAAACTGTTGGTAGTAAGTCTGGTGATCTAGGAGACCACTCACAGTTTATTTTCCTCCGATCCATTTAGAATCGTTTTTAATTTTTTTTAGATGACGTAGTGGTAGGTAATACATCCCTCTTGGACGTACCTAATGTACAAACAAGCAATGGAGGCAGCTACACTTGTAGGGCGTACAATAAGGTGGATAGTATTAGTCAAAGTTTTACCGTTTTAGTTAGACAGGCGCCTAGCTTTATTGTTACACCAGTTTCGAAATTATACCCAGCCGCTATAACGGCGAGGCTAGAGTGTCGCGCTACTGGGATACCTGAGCCTACTATAAAGTGGCTGAAAGACGGGCAGATCCTTAAATTCGATTCCAGAATCAGGAGACAACCCAAGGGGATTATTTTTAGCCATACGTTCACTAACGACTCGGGTAAGTGAAAAGTCCGATAAGATTTTTGTGTGAAAAAGGTCGAGGTGAAGAAAAATCGTCATCGTCACGCTTTTTTGCAACAAAAATTACTTTAAATTATTAGTTGCGATTTTATGCAACACAATTAACGATAAAGCGTATATAGTGTTGCATATATTTCCTAAAATGTTCATCTACCATGGACGTGAGATGAAATTTTTGTAAGGGAATCATTGATTTGTAAAAATTCCCATTTACTTTCCTTGGGAGTACGATAAAAAATTTAAAGGGGGTTAATCTTTTTGTGAAAAATTCACTTCACCAAGGGAGTACTATATAGTTTTTAAAAGGAAAACGTTTATTTGCAAAAAATTTTATCTAGAATACCATGGACGTGAGATGAAATTCGTAAAAGGGAATAAATGATTTGTGAAAATTCCCATTTACCTTGGGAGTACGATTAAAAATTTGAAGGGGGCTAATTTTTTTGTGAAAAATATAAAATTTTGGAAAAGGGTACATTTTTTTGGGAAAATTTTTATTTACCTTGGTAGTATGCTAAAAATTTTTGAAAGGGGTGAGTTTTTTTGTGAAAAATTCAATTCACCATGGGAGCACCATACAGTTTTTGAATGGGAAACGTTTATTTGCTAAAATTTCTATCTACCATGGACGTGAGATGAAATTTGTAAAAGGGAATCATTGATTTGTAAAAATTCCCATTTACAATAAAAAATTTGAAGAGGGTTAATTTATATTTGGACAAATTTCCTCCCATCATAGGCGTATGATAAAATTTTGGAAAAGGGTACATTTTTTTGTGAAAATTAATAGAAGGGATTAATTTATTTAGACAAATTCCTCCCATCACGGGCGTACGATAAAATTTTCGCAAAGGATTTGTTTGTAAAATTTATATTTCATAAGCGTACCACAAAATTTTTCAAAACGGGTTAATTTATTTGATAAAATTTCTATTTGCTATTCAAGTAAGAAAGAAATTGTGAAAGAGGTTAATTTTTTTTTGTTTTCAATTCTCCCTATTTACTTTTTTTTATTTTTATGTAACTTTTCAGGAATGTATCAATGCATGGCAACGAATTCCGTTGGAAAAGTTTGGACGGCCGTACAAATCGATATTATAAACGTTTCTCAAACGCCGAGCCCTCCTCAGAAACTAAAATGTCGACCTTACAACTCGTCGTCGATTTGTTTAAGTTGGAAATCTCCTCCCAATGTTAGCGTAACTGGTTACAGCGTTCATTCTTTCTATTACGGTAAGATCATTTTTGAAAAGTAGTACCGTATTGGTTAATTTCGATTTTTTAGATAACGGAGTGGAATTTGTCGGACCAGAATACGCTAGAAATGTGACTTCAATCGATGCCGATGGTCTAAAAAGCGACACTGAATACACTTTTTACGTTAGATTGTATTCGACGGGCGCTAGTGATCCGTCAGAAAAAGTTACCTGCAAAAGTGGTAAGTTGAGGATCAAAATCGTCCATTTTTGTCTAGCTATTAAGGGGCATATACCAAATTCGACCTTGCACAATTTTGCTTTGTATATATTTTTGTTTCCCTACGTCCTCACGTTTAAGTTCACATAACGAAAATTTTATTAGAAATATGAAAGTTCCGCAACATGTAGGTAGCCAAACGGTCCAAGCGGATTTTGGTTCACGTACTACTCTATAAGTTTCGTCAGTACTGAACTGGGAGACCGCCGAGACCGGCGAGCGTTGTATCAACAATGGAACGGCACGGCACTACCGAAGCAGAGAGACAATGTCAGTCATAAAAGGATAGAAAAGCGAGAGATGGATTTTTATCCGATATTTTAGTTGTAGCGAATTTTAATAAGGCATTGTACGATCATAAGTAATTTGAGGATTCTGAGATTTTTATATAGTATTCATAAAGCTTCAAATTAGACTTCTTATCAATTAGTTTTTCCATTTAATCCATATTTAATTCTCTACAAGGGCTCAAACTTTGCTTAATATTTACCTCATGATTCGTATTTTTTTCAACAAAATTTGGTTAGCATTTCAAAGTTTTTATTCGATGAGAACTCTAAGTTCAACATTAATCTACATGATATATTTTTTTCTTAATTTTCAATACATCCATTACCTCAAAATTCTTTGCCAAAAATACTTCGATATTTTGTCAAATCGCTGCCGATCCTTAATCCTCATTTTAAATAAGTTAGAAACTTTATGCATTACATGCACATTTTCGGAACTTTAGTTCTTTACGTCAGGTTATGTTTGAGCAACCGGGGGTCGCGACGCAAAAGATCTGACCGTTACGTTGTGTTACGTTGCTTCGTTATGTGCCTTGCTTGCATGCGTGTGGGTCTAGCACCTTTACTTTTCGAAATACAGGGTGTTGAAATTTTGAAAACTTGAATGTTTTAATTCGATAACTTTAAAATGGATGGATACATTGATTTGACATTTGACAGGTTGTTTTTAAATGTAAAAGGGCATATTTTGATAGAAATAGTAGTGCAACTAGTGTGGGCGTAGGCGGAGTGCTCAATCGTTCAAGTGTGATTTGGACAATCCACACGAGTCGAACAGCATATTTTTTCTACGACCCACTTAAGAAAAAAACTAGAAAATAAAAATTTCTAAAAACTGCAATATAACTTCAAATTGAAAATTTAACAATCCAATTTTATGTTTCCACTGCTTTTTTTTGTGGTAAACGTACAGTTCTTGAATGTCCAATTTGTATAATGCTTCGCTTTCCCTTTCTAAATATACGATGCTGTTGTAAGTAGATGTTGCCAGTCGGACTCCCTCATGAAGGGTACCGTACCATTATCTGTAATAATGAATATTCTGCTAAATATTTCAAACGTCTACCTGTTGTCGTTATTAATATCAAGCAGAATAATTATTTAAAAATAAACCCGGGTCTACCGCGTGAGAGTCTGGTTTGCTTACTACTCGACCACCGAGGAATATGCAAATTGTTTATCTATAACGTCAGATGTATTACATAATTTTTGCTTAAAAGGAACTAAAGTTCCTACGGTGTGTCCCGTGACACGTTCTACCTTTTTTACGCTTTCACACCACATAATTTAAATGATTTTTTTTTAACTTTTAGGTACTTTTGGTAACAGAAACTTAGAAATAGAAAACAAAGACAACACATCTGTGATTTTGAAATGGTCCGAGCTGAGTACGGACATTTCTTGTACGGGTGAACGATTTTCTTACAAAGTTCATTGGAAAAACGACCTTTCCTGGTCCATTTTCAGCAATTCAACGAAAAAGAAAACGTATCTAGTCACAGGTAATGTAAAAGTTATCAACAATATCGACGAATCTACGGTAATTCTTTTATTTCAGGGCTTACGGCTGGTGTAGAGTACAATTTCCGCGTCGCTTCAACCAATAAGGACGAAAGAGAACCGATCAGTTGGACGCCTTACGTCATTCCAAATCCAACGAATAGTACAAACTTCAATGAAATAGAAACGAACGCGACCAGCGAAGTCACCCCTCTACCACCGACGGAAATAAAGGCAATAGCTCAGTCGCCATTTTCCGTTAAACTCAGGTGGAATAAATTCGACAAAAGTACAAAATTTTTTACGATATGTTACGCAGCCGCCTCTAAAGAAAAAACCGAATGCGACGAGAAAAATCTAATGAAAAGTTTTTCCAATAAAATGCACGTGAAAAAACTAAAACCGAACACCAAATACGAGTTTAGGATACGAGCTCACAATTTAGACGGATCGCCGGGATTTTTTTCCGACCCCGTATTCGCCACAACCACTTCAGACGGTAAATAAACTCAATCGTTTCAACAATAACTTTTTAATTAAAAATATTTTCTTTGCAGTACCTTCACCCGTTACCGATTTAGAGTACAAAGTCTTAAACGACACCGCCATCTACCTTCAGTGGCGAAAACCTAAAGAATCTTCTTCGAAAATTAACAAATACATCGTCACTTACACTCCCGACAACAATTGGCCCGTGGAAAAATGGATAAACCTAACTTTATCCACTAAAAACGAAGAAAATGTATCCATAATGCTGGGAAATTTAGACAGCGACACCCATTACACGGTTTTAGTACGAGCAGTTTCCGATATCGGTGTCGGTAGACCTACAATAGCGCAAGACGTTACTACCAAACTGAAAATTACCCAAAGAGAAGTGTCTTCAACCGATGTTAAATATAATCAAAAAGTTGGTAAGTTAAAAGGTTCTAATCCGAGATAAAGGTACATAAATTACCCCACAGATGGCGCCACAAGTTCAACTTAAGGTCAGAGTGACAGTTGAAAGCTTTAAGCGTCACATACAGTCTTTGATAATAATCCGGATTCGGCGCAAAGACCCTAAAGCGTTCTCACAAAGATTTCTGATTGGTTTGAAAACTGTCTATTACTTGTCAGATGTCATTCTGTTACTAGTTATGTCGTTTGTCAGTTTCATTCATTTTTGTTTATTCGTCTATGTATATTTTCCATAAGTCTTTTGTAGCATCTCTTTACTCTTATGATTTCTTTTCGCACTGACAGCTGACATAATGACAGAAGTGAAACTGTGACTTACCAAAAGCTACTACCGATTTTATCTACCATTTAGGGACTATATTTTTGTTTTCAGGTTTAATAATCGGCACCATTATCGCCTTGTTGTGCATCGTTTGCTGCATCGCTTGTATATTGGTGCGTCGACGGTGTGTTAAAAGGAGAGCTTTGGACAGATCGCGCATGACGGCTTCGAATCATTATTATCCCGGTGTTGCGCATTACGCGTCTCACGTTGGCGCCGTTCAAGTTCGACTCGAAGAAACCTGTAATGATGAAGCGCAGGAAAATCAGTTTTTGGTGTCGGATGGAATGACTACGAATATACCGCCCGTGCCCAGCGATCATTTGGATACGAAGGTGAGTTGTTTATTATACAAGATGTCCCATTTTAAAAAGAAACCTCTATTGAATATTGGAAGTGATAGATGCAGATTTTCTAACCGTTTTTTTTTAATTCAGGGCGGTGAAGAATTTCCAAACACTCATACGAACGGTTCCGCCAAACCTTACATGAACGGACATGTACACATTACAGAAAATCCTCAGGTATGTCAATTTCTTAAAAAAAAACAACATTTGTTGCTAATTATTTTTAATATTTTCCAGTTCTACCCCTTCAACGGCAACGGCCAAGTCCTCCCTAAAAAACTCGAAAAACTCACCCCTCTACGATTCGAGGAAGATCCAAACTCCAACGTTAAACCTTCCAAATTCTACGACCTTCATAAACTTTTCGAGAATTCGAAAAAACTCCGCACCACCAATCACCATCGGTGCAATCCTCATTTCGGTCATAACGAGGACATACGAAGCTCTTGCGACGAAATTCACTCGTCCGAATCCTCCAGAGACGTGTCGTTAAATGGGACGCAAATGACGTCTGTCAACGACACGTTAAACATGTCCGATCAGAGTAGGAGAAAGAGTCCCATCTTGGGGCCGAACGGGTAACTAACGCCAATGGGTTTTAACCATTAGGTTTTTTTTTTAAGTTTTATCAATTTTTTTTTGACTGTAGGAAAGTTGATACTAATAACGCTTATCTGAATTAGTTTTTCCAACTGCGCTTGCGTGACTACACTTAACAGTTTGACAATTGACAGTTTTGACAAGAAAATCGTTTCAGATGTTCTTTTAATGATTGTTAGTCGTTCAGTTGAGAGAGAGAAAAAGAGATAGCGATACAAAACGAATCTATTCTCTCTACTGTTTTTATTAAACGCATGCGCACATAAAACACTTTGACAGTTGACTGTTTTGACATTCCGTGCTTTTTGATTGTTGTCAAATTGGCAATTTTTCTTCAAAAACCCTTAATTGCTCTCTAAACATGCAAATTTTTGACAGATGACGTTTATTTCAAGAAATATTTTTTAGGATAAGCGTTATTTTGATCACCTCACTCTTACTGCCTTTATTTTAAATCGAAGCCAAACTAAAGAAAAACAGCTTTACACAAAAACCATGTTAAAATTGTTCGGGACTGATTTATTTTTAAATCTGACGTTTTTTCGGCAATATTCTGGAAGTATTTGTAAAAACAACGAATATTTTCTGTTTTTTTTTTCATTTTTTTAAAATTTTTAAGTGTACATATTTATTATATTGCTCAATATAAGAATAACCCTACTTTAGTAAAATAAAACAACGTTTCGAAACGGGCAAACAAATTTTTTATTTATACAGGGTGTACTAATAATTAACAAAAAGTTATTATTATATATACAGAATGTCTAAAAAAATGTGGCTCCGGCTCCAGAATAAGTAGAACCCTGAAAAATTATTTGTCGCCATATCGCCAATATTGGCAACATTGTAATGAAATTTTCTATCAATATGTTTTGGAAATTTACAGATTCTATAAGTTTGTTTACACTCTCATAGAGGGAGCTAATTAATGAAATAAGTCGTAAATATTGCTTTTGGGACATTTGAACTACTCGGTTTTTGTTTTTTTGTTCATCCTGTATAATAATCGGTTAGATTAGGTCGAGCGTAAATCAAAATTTTTTCGAATAAGTTTCCACACATTTGCCCGTCTCTAAACGTTCCCCTCTGATTTGTACAATTTTACAAAATCGAATAAAACAACAATTCAATTAATAGGTGAAAAATATTAAGTGTTTAGATGTAAGTTTACAGAGATTGTGCAAATCGGCTAAAAGTAATACGGGATGTTCCAAAAAAAAGTTTATTTTGCGGGACATTCGGTATGTTGTTGAAGAAAAAAAAACCTGGTACCTGAAACTCCTTATATATAGTTAGATTTTAAGGAATATTGTACAGTTGTATTCATTTTTTTTGTATCATATATACGGACAGTTGGAAAAGTTTTCGTTTGGTCATCTTTATTGGACGAATCGTTTCGCGTTTTTATACTTTTCTCATCTATATGTGGTAAGTGTATGAATTGGTATTTTATTTAAAAAAAGTCTTTTTTTAAAAATCGGGTATACGTAGAGCGAGAAAAATTTGAATATTTCAGAAATTACGATTATTTTTGCATTGAAACTTGAATTTGGTTTTTAAAATGTTGAATGTATCCAAAAAATACATATTTAATAAGTTTTCAAACCTCATAGAAATTTGGAGCGTTTTATAAATTTGTTATATCATTTTCAAAATTCATGATTTTCGAATCACCCTGTATATTATTTTGAGTTTTATAGGAATAAAAACATTCTCTGGTAAAAAAGGAAACTAGATCCAGCGAAAGAAACTCAAAGGTAACTGACTACTTGATTATAATCTTGCAAAATAGTCAAAAAAATTGTTTGCTTCATCCAATCGAGAAATTAGATTCCAAAAACCATTTTGGAATCTATTTTTTTCCTGTATTAATCCTCATTACACTCGCTATCCTTTTATTTCTCTGGTATTTAAATAAAGTGTACTGCAAAGAGAAATTGCAGATGTTTCCAAAAAATCAGTTTTCAAAACTAAAATTTTGGGTGCTTTATCAATTGGCACACCTTTTTATCATTCATAACTTTCGAATCACCCTTTTCATCATTTTGAAGATTTGTGCTACTAATAACCATTTCCTGGTAAATATTATCAAAAAAATAAAATCGAGATCCGTCTTATAACTTTAAAATTTATACTTTTTAACTGACAAACAATGCACATACAGTGTGTTCAATTTAAAAGTCTATTTTAACTTGAGCTCCAGATGTTACCGAATTACAGAGATATTTACCATTTTCATTCATTTCCTTCGAGATTCCAATCTTCTTTATCACCCTATATATAATATTTGTAACATGTGTTTGTAAAATTCTAAGAGATGAATAAACGTACTTACTTACTTACTTTGTTTTCGAAAATAGTGCTCCATACCCTGCAGTCTATTTCAATTGTTATTTTTGCTAGTACGACTTTCCTTC
>CAJUYG010000337.1:133685-161769 GCA_910591675.1 Galerucella calmariensis
CACTACATAGTTCACGCCTCGTGAAAACTCTCATCCACTACTTCGTTGAACCCAAAAACTACTTCACACTTTCTCCATACATATTTCTCATGTTTTCTGCTTTTGATATGCGATAATCGAATTTACACTCGCCGTCGTTTGCCTTAAAGTAAGAATAAAACTATTTTGCATGATTTTTCGGAACAAAAAAATGCTCAAGTAATGTTAAAAAAAATGAAACAATTCGAAATATTACGGAAAAATTTAAAAAGTAACCACTTCGATCATATTTTTGTAATTGTAAAGATTTTTCTTGATGCGACATACAAAGCAAAGGTTGAAAAATAATTTAAAATAAAATAACGTATATTCAGGGTTCAGAAAAAATAATAATATACCTCATACGAACATTCCTTGTCGAATAAAATGTTTCCACGTAGGGTTGCCAACTACGAAGTAAAAAAATACAAGTTTTCCCATTAGAATAGTTGAAAATCAATTTTTGTTACTAGAAAAAGTATATTAATATAATAAATAAGTAGAAATTGGCTTTATATTACTATTATATTATAAGGTAAAGGCCAGAAAGAAAATTATTCGTTTTTTCTACCACTTTTTGTTGCTGCTCTAAGCAATGTGCTTCAATAATTCTGCGCACGTTAGGTGTGCTGTATTCGTAAGTTGGCAATTCTGCATTCCGAAGTATTAAAATAGGCCGCTTATTAAACAGTTACCTCTATGCATTTTTTCCTACCATCTACATTCTAATGCAACATGTGTACAAAATGGTAAAAATGAAAAGCAATAGTTTTTCCGAATCATAATTTTTTGTAAACAATTGTCGATTTTTTTCATAATCGTACAGTTTTATTGAAAGTAAGAGTTGATTATTTGCACATCTTTTCTGGTTTTTAAAAAAATAACAGTAGTTTTTTTAAGCATGAAAAATAGTTGGTAAAAAAGAAGGCCTAAAATTAAAAATCCGTACCTTTTTACATACACATGCATATTTTAACTACAAAATATTACTGTTAACCAGTTAACCCTCGAAATCTATCCTGTACATATTGTTTTGTTAACGTTTGAATCTCCTATGAACCAACTTTAATATTTCCATTTTTCCCTTTCTTGTTTTTAAAGATGCCTTGTACACTAACATAATTATTTATACAAGAACATTAATCGACTCTATTTCATGATATTCATGAAATTCATGATATTTTCCAATACTTTGAAAGCAATATCATGCTTTCTACACACCCATCAGACATTCGTATTTTTACATTCATTAAGTTTTGGAAGAAAATGTATCTATTCACTTTGGAAATTGGAAATTTACATTATTAAGTTTTATTTTTTTATCGGAAATAAACTCTTCATTAATATTTCACGAGGCATCTTTAACTGTTCTATAAAAATCTGTTTCCTATACCTAAATACCAATTGTACCAAAATAATTCAGCAAATTTTACGGTTATTTAACCAAAAAATTTTATTTATTTTGGTACAAAAACCACACTGATCAATATATACCTTTTTGTTCAAATACTTAAAACTGCTTAGTCAGTTAAAAAAACTACCTCATTATATTTATGTTTTTTTTTTATATATATATAAGTATTATTGTCCTAATATTATTAATGTTAGATTAGTTTTTGTTATTTTTAATTTATAATATGATTACGTTTTAGAGTCTCAGGGTAGAAAAATTTACACATTCTTCACGCTTTACACCGTTTTTAAATATATACAGAACGTCCTGGGTTTTGTATTTCTACGAGTTTTGTTGAAAAAAATAAATTTTTGCTAGAAATATTGAATCTGGGATATTTCTACAAACAGTTCCGTTATTTTTTTAGTTTACCGGTAAGTCTGATATGTGAGGCTGCTAGTTTATATGTTTGCAAGCCAACAGACTCTCTTTTATTGTTGAAACTTTTGTGTAAAATAGACATTTTTAACACTAAATATTTTTTTAACCAATATTGTGTCTCTTTTGACGTTTCAATTCCCCTTTTCTTGACTCAATTATTATATATTTACAGTTCATACTCTTTTTTACTCTTTGTTCTCTTTCAAAAAACAATATCCTGGTGACAATCCCTCTAGAGTCTTTATACAGTCCTTTGCACTAAACATTAACAATAAAATAATACAAAATATCGTCCCAGCATCCCTCAGTAGCTTGACATGATTTTAAATTAGTGAGAAACGTGTTTCTTAAGAATGTCTATATTACACAGCCCATAGGTTCTGTTCGGCAAAATAACAAAATAAAAAGTGTAAAGTTCCATATAAAAAGTCGCTTAAACTGTGGGATAATAGTATCAATGGCCTGTCATTTTCTCAACCAAATGATTTGGAATCGTATCGAGTACTGTCTAGTGCACAAACTTTACCACCTCTTCCAGAAGGTAGTCCTAGGAATGGTACTATAATCAGTTGGAACGCGAAAGAAATACAGTGCACTCAGTTATTTGGTTGACCTACTGATAGTCCAAGCAGTTTGACATTGTAAAAAAAGAACTAATAGTGTGTTTTATCTTAAAATAGTGATACAAATACAAAATATTCCAGTTCCTTATATACATTGCAATAGAAACTAATAAAAAGACTTTACTTTCTGCATCTGTTACATACATAGCAATATACGTTTCCTACACTTGACAAATATAAATAGTTAGAAGCCCTTTTGAAGTTAAAATCGAATCCCGTTTCTTGTATCTTGGATATTTGTTCACAAAAATATGATTAACTGCCATATAATACGTCTGAAAATGTAATAAGATACAGAAAGTTATTACAGAGTAAACTATTGTTAAAATTCAGAAAATATGAATATTTAAAGATAGTTCGCGCTGTATTTAAAATGCAAATCGCCGGTATTTACAAATAATATACAGAGTAGTTTAAATAAGATAGTACGTTATTCTTCTATTATCCTATGGTGAAAAGATGAATGAAAATCTAACACTGTTTTAAATTTTTCATATATTTATTAGTATTAAGATTGTAATTTAATTATACATGGTGTAAATGTGTTAATAATATATTTTTGTACGCTTGAATGATTGAGATCTGGTAAGTATTCTAAATGAATAAAATAAATATGAACAAACTTTACATTATTGTTTTATTACTCAAAAAAATGAACAACGCACTTAACCTAACCCTTAATGCAAAAAATACGAAGTAGGACACTTTTAATAAAAACAATATTGTTTTATCAGTGTAGCGAAATTCAACCCAGCTTTCAGTCACAGAGTACAAGGTGGTGTACTCTGTGTTTCAGTGTTATGAAAGGTTTACGTCATTTTTTGTCAACTGGAAATTATGTTTACTATAAACAAGGATTCTCGCTCTTCTTTATTCGCGAAGGGATTAAATTATAAATTATGTCTCGTTTGATTAATTTTTTATTTGTAAATGTGATTAAAAAGGGTTTTCGAGATGTCCTAATTTATGAACATCGCGAAAAACTCGACGTCATCAAAACGGAAACGGTGTCTGTGTCATACGTCAAACTGTTAAGTCAATATTAAAATGGCGTCGTAATAGTGGATGCTACTTGTATTTTTAGAAAAACAATGAATTTCGCACGAAAATGATTGTTTTACCTTAAGTATCGAAGTACATTTCCAAAACTACCATGGACACCGTCAAGTCCTTTAACCAGGAGGTAATTATTTCTATTATTAGATATCTTAGAAGTATGCTAATGGGACGCTTACTTTTTGGGTGGAAAAACTGTACAACCGGCTTATTATCGTTATTATTGTACATTTTTATCAATATAACACTAAAATGCTATTTTCTGTTTTAGCTTTCCTCTTTGTACGAGGTGAAGCCTCCTATATCTAAGGCAAAGATGACTGCCCTAACTAGAGGGGCTATTAAGGCTATCAAATTTTATAAACATGTAGTGCAAAGCGTAGAAAAGTTTATATTAAAGTGTAAATCGGAGTATAAAGTGCCTGGACTGTATGTAATTGACTCTATAGTGAGGCAATCTAGACACCAGTTTGGTGCTGATAGAGATGTTTTCGCACCTAGATTTGCAAAAAATATGCAACAGACGTTTGTGAATTTATTCAAGTGCCCCCCCGAAGATAAAGTGAGAGTTGTTTTTAGTTTTATCATTTAATAGTGATAAATGTTTGAGTCAGATATTGATAAATTGCTTCAAAACAAAATTGAAGATATTGGTTATTTGTAATAAAATTAATTAGGCATATTATAGTTTCCTAACATCATTATTTATCTGTTGCATCCTGTAATATCAAAAAACAATTTGCCACTTTCTTAAGTTTTTTATTTATTTTTAGAGTAAAATCATCCGAGTGCTCAATCTTTGGCAAAAGAATAATGTATTTCTACCAGAGGTGATACAACCTTTATTTGATTTAGCTGATCCCAATAATCCCATTTACAAAGAAATTGATGCTATGCAACAATCTGCCAATGGTTTTAACAATACATCATCATCTATAGCTAAAGGTATGTTTTCTATATAATATTTTCTTTTAAATTTTTTATCAATCTATTTTAGGTTCGCCAGCTCTACAAAGAACACCAACCAAAGGTCAACAGGGAAATGAAACTCTTCATGGAACATCAACAAATTTGGTAAATAAAGTTCCATATAAATCTTATTCGCCTGAGAACTAACTGTTTACATCATTTACTTACCGATTTTGATTTCTAGAATTTAACAGATCCAAGTGTGCTTCAACAATTACAACAACTTCAAAGACTCATCAGTAAAAATGTAGAAAATTCCACCCGAACAGAACAAGTTCATTTTGACAAAAAATTATTAGATTTTGATTATGATGAAGATGATGATGATATTCATCCTTCGCCAAGGCCTCAACAACCCACTGCCGAATCAATTATACCAGTTACAAGGTTTGTTTTTATATGATTTTATTGAATACAAACATGAAATGTTCCAAATATCTTTTGTAAGTTCCTTGTGGCATTACTTATTATTTTTGGAACTTTAGTTCTTTATGCCAGGTTATGTTTGAGCGACCGGGGGTCGCGACGCGAAAGATCTGACCGTTACGCGTTACGTTACGAAACGTTATGTTACATTTTTTCGTTATGTGCCTTGCGTGCTTGTGCCTCCTTAGTCTCTCTCTCTCGTTTACGAAGCAGCGATTCATAATAATAAAATGCTCCCAGCCGGATTTGAACCCGGGCCGCCCGCGTACAATGCAAGCATCCTAACCGCTGAACCACCGATGCTATATTGAAATTCTATGCAAAGCTGGTATTCGCAGTGCTAGTGATCTACTTGAATTTGTTCGGATAAATTTTTACTATTATTTCCATAATTTGTTTTGCGCGATTAAGGGGTCTAGCACATTTACTTTTCGAAATACAGGGTGTTGAAATTTTGAAAGCTTGAATGTTTTAATTCGATAACTTTAAAATGGATGGATAAATTAATTTGTCATTTGGCAGATTGTTTTTAAATGTAAAAGGGCATATTTTGAAAGAAATTGTAGTTTGGGCAGGTTGTTTTTAAATGTAAAAGGGCATATTTTGAAAGAAATTGTAGTTTGTGCAACTAGTGTGGATATGATGGCCATGTCGCACGAGGACGAAGTTTGAGCACGACGCCGTAGGCGGAGTGCTCAATCGTTCAAGTGCGATATGGACAATCCACACGAGTCGAGCAGCATATTTTTTCTACGATCCACTTAAGAAAAAATCTAGAAAATAAAAATTTCTATAAACTGTAATATACCTAACTTCAAATTAAAAATTTTACAATTCAATTTTATATTTCCACTAATTTTGTGGTAAACGTACAGTTCTTGAAATTTGTATAGGGCTACGGTTTCATTTTTTAAATATACGATGCTGTTTAAATATACGATGCTGTTCTAAGTAGATGTTGCCAGTCGGACTCCCTCATGAAAGGTTCCGTACCACTATCTATAATAATGAATATTCTGCTAAATATTTCAAACGTCTACCTGTTGTTGTTATTATTATCAAGCAGAATAATTATTTTTTGAAATAAAAGTAACAATTAAAAAAAAAACTTTTTCACGGGAATCGAACCCGGGTCTACGGCGTGAGAGTCTGGATTGCTTACTACTCAACCACTGAGAGATATGAAAATTGTTTATCTATAACGTCAGATGTACCTATTACATAATTTTATAAAATCTGAGGTCTCCTCAAATACCCATTTTATTCTGTTTTAAGTATTATTTGTTGGTAATTTGTACGGATTATTTCTTTCAAGTTTATCTTTGTAAATGAATATTCTTGATCCAGTGCGCTTCTATGAGAAACTTTGACAAGTTATTTTGACGTTTCTTTTAAATTGAAAAAAGATGAATGACGGATACTCAACTCGAATGCTGATTGGTGGATTTCATATACGTTCTAGGATGTATTTGAAATTATATCCGTTTAGTTAACTGATGGCCTACATTTCCATTTTGTAAACTGTGCAGAATAGTAGTTTGTGCAACTAGTGTGGATATGATGGCCATATCGCACGAGGACGAAGTTTGAGCACGACGCCGTAGGCAGAGTGCTCAATCGTTCAAGTGCGATATGGACAATCCACACGAGTCGAACAGCATATTTTTTCTACGACCCATTTAGGAAAAAATCTAGAAAATAAACAATTGAATAAACTGTAAAATAAATATAAGTAAGTTGAAATTAAAAATTTCCAACAATTTTATTCATAATCGTACCAATTCAATTTTATGTCTTCACTAATTTTTTGTTATAAGTAGATGTTGCCAGTCGGACTCCCACACGAAGGGTACCGTACCTTTGTCTATAATATGAATATTCTGCTAAATATCTCAAGCGTCTACCTGTTGTCGTTATCAATATCAAGCAGAATTATTATTTAAAAATAAAATTAACAATTAAAAAAAAAACGTCTTCACGGGGAATCGATCCCGGGTCTGCCGCGCGAGAGTCTGGTATGTTTACCACTCAACCATTGGGGTTTGAACTAGTTCAACGTCAGAAGTATTGAATAGTTTTGTAAGAGCTGATGTCCAACGATAGTCCCTTAAATACCCATTTTATTCTGTTTTTAGTATTTGTTATTAATTTATACGGATTGTTTTATTCAAGTTTATTTTTGTAAATGAAAATGTTCAACAATTTTATTTATAATCGTACCAATTCAATTTTATGTCTTCACTAATTTTTTTGTGATAAACGTACAGTTCTTAAATGTACAATTTGTACAATGTTACGGTTTCCCTTTTTAAATATGCGAAGCTGTTATAAGTAGATGTTGCCAGTCGGACTCCCGCACGAAGTGTAGGTATCGTACCTTTATCTACAATAAATATGCAAAATACGAAATATTTCAAGCGTCTACCTGTTGTTGCTATCAATATCAAGCAGAATAATTATTCAAAAATAAAATCATTAATAAAAAAAAAGTTGTTTCATGGGGAATTGAACCTAGGTCTACCGCGTAAGAGTCTGGCATGTTTACCACTCAACCATTGAGATCTATTATAAGGACATGTCCATCGGTAGCTCCTCAATTACCTATTCTATTCTATTTTTAGTATTTGTTATCAATTTATACGGACTATTTTATTTGTTCATTTTTGTAAATAAATATTCTTAATCCAGTGCTTCTGAGAGAGACGTTTTTGACAAGTTATTTTGACGTTTCTTTAAATTGAAAAAAAGATGAGTGACGAGTACTAAACGCGAATACTGATTGGTGGATTTCATATAAGTACATTCCAGGATGTATATGAAATCATAATATACGTTCGGTTAACCGATAAGGCCTACATTTCCATTCTTTAAACTGTGCAGGAAATGGATAATATACATATGGGTGTAGAAAAGATGGATAATATTTATGCGGGTGTAGAAAAAACATTTTTCAATTTTTGATCCAGTGGTGTACATTAGTGGTGGGCAAAATAATCGATCTATCGAAAAATAATCGATTAATCGGGTGATCAATTAATATAATCGGGTGATTGATTAATCGATATATATTTTTTTTGGAACTTTAGTTCTTTACGCCAGGTTATGTTTGAGCGACCAGGGGTCGCGACGCAAAAGATCTGACCGTTACGCGTTACGTTACGCTACGTTATGTTACGTTGCTTCGTTATGTGCCTTGCTTGCGTGCTTGTGCCTCCTTAGTCTCTTTCTCGTTTACGAAGCAGCGATTCATAATAATAAATATGCTCCTACCGGGATTCGAACCGGGCCGCCCGCGTGCAATGCGAGCATTCTAACCACTGAACCACCGATGCTATATTGAAATTCTATGCAAAGCTGGTATTCGCAGTGTTGGTGATCTACTTGAATTTGTTCGGATAAATTTTTACTATTATTTCCATAATTTTTTTGCGCGATTAAGGGGTCTAGCTACTTTTCGAAATACAGGGTGTTGAAATTTTGAAAACTTGAATGTTTTAATTCGATAACTTTAAAATGGATGGATAAATTGATTTGACATTTGGCAGGTAGTTTTTAAATGTAAAAGGGCATATTTTGAAAGAAATTGTAGTTTGTGCAACTAGTGTGGATAAGATGGCCATATCGCACGAGGACGAAGATGGAGCACGATGCCGTAGGCGGAGTCCTCAATCGTTCAAGTGCGATATGGACAATCCACACGAGTCGAGCAGCATATTTTTTCTACTACCCACTTAGGAAAAAATCTAGAAAATAAAAATTTTTATAAACTGTAATATAACTTCAAATTAAAAATTTTACAATTCAATTTTATATTTCCACTAATTTTGTGGTAAACGTACAGTTCTTGAATGTCCAATTTGTATAATGCTACGGTTTCCTTTTTTAAATATAACTGGCCTGTTGGCTCTGCCAGTAACAAAAACTTGAGAAAAAAAAAGTAGATGTTGCCAGTTGTACTCCCTCATGAAGGGTACCGTACCATTATCTATAATAATGAATATTCTGCTAAATATTTCAAACGTCTATCTGTTGTCGTTATTAATATCAAGCAGAATGATTATTTAAAAATAAAATTAACAATAAAAAAAATTCCTCGCCGGGAATCGAACCCGGGTCTAACGCGTGAGAGTCTGGTGTGCTTACTACTCAACCACCAAAGAATATGCAAATTGTTTATCTATAACGTCAGGTGTGTTACATAACTTTTGCGTAACAGGAACTAAAGTTCCTACCGTGTGTCCCGCGACACGTTCTACCTTTTTTCTCTTATTTTTGGGAATCAAACCACAATAATGTTTTTTATTTCAACGTTTCGGTAGCGTTCCAGCTACCGTTGTCAAGATTAACTTGTAATAAAATAATTCACAATCAATAATATTTTGAAGTTTAAGACTACAAAACTTTGTTGTCAAATTTTATTAAGGTCCATTCATAGTAGATCACACCTCTGGTAAAATGTGAAATAAAATATTTTATTTCATGACATTCTAACGATAATATGATAGTATACTAGAAATGGAATCCAGTGAAGTGCACGTTCCAGAAACGGTTTTTATTGGGATAGCGCTTTTTTCCGCTTATTTTGGAAATGTTGTTAATAAAACGCGCTTGTTGTTAATTTTTTGTGTATGATTATTTTTGTTTTCAAAATAGGTATGTATAACTCAGTTTGGTGATTTTATGTATTGAAGTGTGTATCTAATAACAACGATTCCAATGATAAATCATAAGAAAACCTGGATAAAAACTTATGATGCTATCCTGATAACGCAGGTAATTGATTATTGGAAATTTCTCTTTCTAACATTGGTAACCAAATTTGACTACATTTGGCTGAAATACTAGCCACACATTTATCTGCATTTAGTTGTATTAAAGCACTTTCTTTGATTTTTCGTCTTTTATTATTGGGCTCTTTCAATATTTTTTTTGTCAAATCCCATTTAGTTTTATGCCCCTCTTCCCAAGCATGTTTACAAATACCTGACTTACAGAACTCCCTATCCTAGATATATTTTTTATGTTCACTTATTCGGACTTTCAATGGTCTAGATGTTTCACCTAAATAGAATTTGTCGCATTCACAAGATATCTGATATATGCAATTTTTTGAAGATTGTTCTTCATTTTTTGGTTTCGTTTTTGTTAGTATAGATATCAACGTATTGTTAGATTTGAAGCTAGTTTGAATATTGAATTGATTACCAATTTTCTTAATTCTTTCTGATAAACCCTTAACATGCGGTATTGTCAAGTTTTTAAAAATTATGTTAGCTGAATTATCAATATTATTGTTATTAATATGGGGTATTAACAATGAGACCTTCTCCATATTCTTAACTTCTTTATTTACAAATTCTGCCGGTTAATTATTGGCATTTAAAACATTTTTTTGTAGAGTTTTCTCCTTTGTGAAATGATTATCATTAGAACAAATGATTCTGGCCCTATCATATAAAGATTTTACTACCCCTTTTTTAACGCTTTTAGCATGATTTGATTCAAAATTCAAATACCGATTAGTGTGTGTTGGCTTACGATAAACACTTGTTTCATACCCTGTAGGTGTTTTATTGATAAGAACATCTAAAAATGGCAACAAATTGTTATTTTCAATTTCAAATTTTATAGATCATACACCAAAAAAGTAACAACAAACGTGTTTTATTAACAACATTTCCAAAATAAGCGAAAAAAAGCGCTACCCCAATAAAAACCGTTCCTGGAACGTGCACTTCACTGGATTCCATTTCTAGTAGACTATCATATCGTTAGAATGTCATAAAATAAAATATTTTATTTCACATTTTACCAGAGATGTGATCTACTACGAATGGACCTTAATAAAATTTGACAACAAAGTTTTGTAGTCTTAAACTACAAAATATTATTAATTGTCTAGTTGTCATATTTTTTTCGTTGTGTCAGATAGGGATCAAAAATTATTTTATTACTATTTTATCTTGACAACGGTAGCTGGAACGCTACCGAAACGTCGAAATAAAAAATAAAAAACATTATTGTGGTTTGATTCCCAAAAAATAAGAGAAAAAAAAATATGAAATGTTCCCCTGCGGTTTACAGTTACCAACTTTGATTGTTTATTTCAGTCTTTTAACAAATCCAGAAGTTCTAAGGCAATTGCAGACTCTGCAACAGACAATGGCAAATGCTGTTCAACCACAAACACAGGACATTGACACTGATAGATTGAGAAAAATGCAGGAAATGAAGCAACAAGAAGAGGAATTTGACAAACATCTCGCTCAAACTGTACCAGTAAGAGAAAAAATATTGTTTTTTACCACTAGGTACTTTTCAATTGAAACTTTTTCAGAATCTCCCATTTGCTGCGGAATGCGAATTTCGCAGTACTTCAAACCATCTCCCTACTCAAGGCAATTACTACATGGAAGGAATGAACCCCCCGCCGCCACAATACCACACAGATTTTGACCAACAGTCCAATCAGGTTATGCTAGAAAAATCCCATCAACACCACCAAGACAACAATGCAGAAGTCGAAGTCATTACTCTGGATCAGGACGATTCTCGTTCAGAATCACCGGGTGAAGATAGATATAGAAAAAGGAAAAGAAGCCGATCGAGATCGAGAGACAGAAGAGGAAGAGACAGAGATCGAAGACGATCGAGATCAAGATCAGGATCGAGAAGACATAGATCAAGATCGAGAGAAAGAAGTAAAAAGGATAAAGACAAGGACAAGAGTAAGGAAGAACGGGAGAGGGAAACTGAAAGGGATAGGGAGAGGAAGAAAAGAGGATTGCCTGTGATTAAAAAAGATCATCTTAGCGGTAAGTAGGCTGGGAAAACTTTTCCCCATAATTTACTATATTATTATACTTGTTACAGTTTGTAGTACGACTCTGTGGGTGGGTCATCTTTCAAAATTGGTGCATCAGGATGATTTGTCTAATACATTCGGTGAATTTGGTGATGTCGTTAGCATAGATTTAATCCCGCCAAGAGGATGCGCGTTTATAGTCATGTTAAGGCGGCAAGATGCGGCCAAATGCTTAACAAGATTAAAAGGACACAATCTACACGGAAAATCTATAACGGTAAATATTTTACATTCCCAATTTAAGGTTCCTTTAATATTATCTTCTTTTTTTAGCTCGCCTGGGCTCCGGGTAAAGGTGTCAAAGGTAAAGATTTAAAGGATTACTGGGAAGGCGATTTAGGAGTGTCGTATATTCCTTATACGAAAATAAAGCCTGACATAGACATTGATCTACTAGAAGACGGTGGTATGGTAGAAGAAGAAACAATGCCGCAATGGATGAAGGATAAAGTAGAAAAAATGGGCAAGAAACCAAATTTAGATGTACCGAACTTTACAATAAATACTGGTACGAGTACCACGACGATAGATACTAGTCAACCACCTCCGATTCCAGGAGCTGGACTGTTACAACCTCCACCGATGTTGCCCATGGTAAATCCATTCCAGTTCAACAATAGGTTGTTGGGCATGAACGTACCACCTGGCATGATGCCTAATCTGTCTAATATGCCTAATTTATCGAATATGCCCAATATACCTATCGGAGTACCACCTCCTAATATGGCAGGACCGCCTTTGATGGGATTGGGACTCGGATCACATTTCCAAGGTGAGCTAAAAGTTGGATTTCTTAATTCTTTTGTTCATTATTAGTGTTGTTTGTTGCTACACCTACCTTTCATAATTTATCAACAATTAAATCAAATAGAAGAGAGAATGTGCGCGGAAAAGGCTCTCGGCGCTGTGATTCCGAGGGGAGGGCATGGCTGAGTATAGCGGAGTATAATATCGTTACCCTAATTCGCCAAAATCGGGTTTGTGGCACCATCTCGTTTAATACTATCCTAAAAAAAATTTTGTTTTCTAAAAACAGTTTTAAAATAACAGATTCCAACCCTAAATTACGTAGTTTACCAAAATAGAATCATCAACCACTAATAATTCAACCCAATAAGACGTTTTTATCCTCCCTGTAATAGTATATTACGTAACGAGTGCGGAAAGTGACATTTTTCACACGAGTGGGAAGTATTGTCACACTCCTACGAGTGTGAAAAATCACTTTCGCACAAGTAATGTACACTATTTTTCCTACAACCATGCGATAATTGTAACAAATATTGTTTAGTGTAATGGTTTATTAAAAATAATGTTGACATCGGTGAGTGCGGAAATGAAATGAGTGAAATTCACTTTCCAACGAGTTATGTACACTATTTTCCCTACGGCCATAAGCATATGATAATAGAGTCAAATCATATCCAATAATAGTATAATGAAGAAAAAACTAGAGTAACGAAACGAGAAATTCATTAGAAACAAAACTAAACACAAACGATGTAAACATATTGCAAGAATATAAAAATTGAACTCGTGAAATCGATATTAATACAAATAACTTTGCTTTGCTTTGTGTTATAATTTGAGAATTTTGACATAAGCCTACCTCATTATTTTTCACTTTTATTAGTATATATTTTTTTCGATCACGCGATAAATTTACGAAATATGATGGTTTTATTTATTTGAAAACATCAATAACTGTACCTACCTACAACATATATGATTATTTTTAAAATAATCAGTTTGTAGTGCAAAATATTTTCAAAATAACGCAGAAGACATTTTAATTCTTTATAATTTGATTTTTTTTAATTCCTTCAGCTACACTATAGATATACCCAAAATAAGAACATTTGACAGCTATCCGCGTCATGACAATTCGGAGAATGCTGGAGTAGACCGCGATTCGATTTGTGATGCCTTTTGGCTGAAATATTATTTATTAATTATTTAAATTATTATTATGGTATTGTTATGAATAAAGACATAAATTCCCTTGAAGCTAATTTCTATAAAGCATGAATCGTTGACAAATATGAAAGAGAAAGGTCTCACGTAGGATGTCAAGTTCAGAGCATGAAATAAACATAAACAGAATTGTTTTATTTACAAAACGCTGAACTTGACTCGTGGTATAAATATGTTAACGAAAGTGTTTTAACATTAATTCTAATGTATTCTATTCATTGTAATCATTTTAATTAATATTCTAATTAGTACTAGTAATAAGTGAGTTAATGTATAATAGTAAAGTAAGGTAATAAAGAGAACATGACCCAGTGATTCCAGTAGTTGTTTTTATTCCTGAGAGATAACACACCAAGTGACCAGCAACACCACCTAGTCAGAGGCCCTTCCACACTTCTAATGCACCAAGTATCCATAGTAGGATACATACATTACAGATTTCCGGCCGTACCTAGTTGTTTTTTTATCACAAAATTTGGCGAATCTTCATAATTTTTGAACAGATTTTGTGTTTTGTGCTATATTTGTAGTTATTACGTAGATAAATTTAAATAAGAAAACCACGATAATCGAATCCATGCGAACCGTGCGATATGATATCACACTAGGGTGATATCATAGCGCACGGTTCGCGTCACTATGTTCATATGAGAAACGTTGCGCCAGAGTAGAGAGTGCGATATATGGTAATTTCCTATGTGGTCGTAGGAAAAAGCATTATTGTGAGTTTAAACAAGTTTTTGTGGCATATGTCTTTATTCTAACAATTTCTATTTCTTTTACTTAATGTTTATTAACAAATAGATTACTCAGCATTTAGTTTTTGTTATCCTCTCTGTTTGTCGGTACTTGGATAATGAACTTCCCCTACTCTTGGAGAACAACGAGGTTTAAAAATCCTTTTTAATCAATTTGGACTTCCATAACTTTTGTCGACAATTTATTTATTCATTTTAGGATTCAAAGTAGGTCCGCCAAATATGATGCCACCACAATTACCCACTTTAGACAACAAACCAGGAAACGTCAACGCCGATGACAATCTCCACAGCATCGGAGAGTCGCTAATGAACATTACGCAATCATTTGGAATGGTGCCTCAACCACCAGCTCCGCACGAAGACACCATGGACATCGAAATGGAGGACGCCGAATCCAAACCGTCCGACAACAAAAATTCATCTTATAACGAACAAACACCTCAATTTAACCGATCAAATAGAGACGATGACCGAAGAGATAGAAGAGACGACAGGCGTAACAGGAGTAGGGATGGTAGGGATAAGTAAGTAAAGAAATATCAGAATTTTTGTGTATTTTATAATCGAATGTGAATATTTTTACAGTAGAGATAGAGATAGAAGTCGTGATCGCCACAGTCGCGAAAGAGACAGAGATCGGCGTTATAGAAACGACAGAGACAACAGTCGAGGCAGAGATCGAGAAAGAGACAGACGGGACGATCGACGCGATAACAGAGACAGAGATCGCGGAAATCGTTGGGGCGATAGAGATAGAAGAGACAACAGAGATTCGGAAAGAGATGACAGAAGAGAAAAGGAAAAAACTCTCAACGATCGTTTAAGAGAAATGGCCGGCATGGGTGGCGGTTACGAAGATAGAAACCGAGGTGATCGTTTCAATAGAGACAGAGAACCGCCATTTAAATTTGCACCGTTCAGAAATAACGGCAGATCCGAAGACGAATTCGGACGGGATAGAGACGGTGCTTTTAGACAAAGAGATCGTTTCGATAGAGATAGTAACGATAGAGACAGATCAAATGAAAATAAAACCAAATTAGTAGAAGCACCGATAGTTGAAAACGTGAAAAAAGATGAAACTAACGATAAAGCTGAAGACAAACTCGACGGAACGATTAACAACAAAGAAGATGATACGACTGAGAAGGAGGGCGAAGAAAAGTTGACAGAAAAAAAAGACGGTGACGTTGGAGATGGAAACGAGAAACAAAACGATGATTCTCAAGATGCTAAAACATCCGATAAAGCAGACGGAAGTCAAGCAGATCAAAAAGAATCGCTCAATTTCGAAGCCCCGTTCGACGCTCCGCCTCCGTTTAACGGCCCGCCGCCGTTCGATGGCCCTCCTCCGTTCGACGGTCCTCCCGGAGTCTTCGATCTACCTCCAAGAGATATGTTCGGCACGTCGCCTTTATTCAACGAAGCACCGCCGTTCAATGACGGACCACCGCCGTTGTTCAATGACGGACCACCGCCTTTGGGAATGTTCAACGATGGTCCACCAAGAGGTGAGTTGGAATTTTTGTTTTATTCCATCGCCGACGAATTTAACTTTATTTTATTTTCAAGGTTTCTTCAACGACGGCATGATGTTCGACGACGGTATGCCGATGAGAGGAAGAGGTAGGGGTCGAGGTAGACGCGGCGGTCGAGACATGCGCATGGACGGCCCGCCGGATATGAATATGATGGACGGTCCGCCGATGGGCTTCCCGGACGGTCCTCCTTTGATGATGGACGACAGGTTTTTGAGAGGCGGTAGAAGAGGCGGCATGAGAGGGATGCCGCGCGACGAATTTTTCCCCAGAGACGATTTTTCGCCTAGAGGTAGAGGCAGGGGTCGAGGAAGAGGAATGATATTCAGAGGTAGAGGCGGTAGAGGTGAGTTGTGTGTACTCGAAAGATTAAATGTACCGAAAAAAATTGAAGAAGAACGTGTCACGGGACACACGGTAAGAACTTTAGTTCCTTTTAAGCAATAATCAAATTTTTTGAATCGATAAATAAATACACATAAATTAATATAAGAATTTATTTACTTTACTTCATTTAACAATCCATATATAATCGATTAGTTCTAATCGATCAACAATCGATTATTATCAATTATCATCAATTGATTAATAATCGATGATTTTTGATCGATTAAATAATCGTCGATTATCAACAATAGATTAAATAATCGATTATCAACAATCGATTAAATGTAGATTGTTTCCAATCGATCAACAATCGATTATTATCAATTGATTAATAATCGATTAATATCAATCAACCTATAATCGATTATTATTGATCGATTATCATTAAGTTGTGGAGTAGTAAATGAATTATTTCGTTACAAAATTCTGTCCTCGGTTTTTTTCTTCAATCTATCGATTCATTTAAAATTTTTTCTCTTATTTTTTGGGAATCAAACCACAATAATGTTTTTTTATTTTTTATTTCGACGTTTAAAATCTCCTAATCGATTATCAACAATCATTTATTATACTATTATGTTATCAACCTTTGTGTAAAATTTAAACCCGAGACATCGATATATGGCGGCATTACAGTTCTCTCTAGCCGATGAATCGTTGCTTCTTAAACACATAACGCAGCAACGTAACGGTCAGATCTTTTGCGCCGCGTGCCCCGGTCGCTCCAACCTAACGTAAAGAACTAAAGTTCTAATAATTTCGTTACAGGTGGTTTTAATCCTCGTTTTGACGGACCACCGTACGAAGGTTTCGAGAAACCCTTCGACGACCTTTCCGGTCCGCCGCAATTCGACGGACCACCAGGTCCGTTTAGAGGAGGTCCTAGATTCGAAGGAAGGTTCAGAGGTAATCAAAGGCGAGAGGATCGTTTATGGGCTAGACCTGAATTCAATTCGCCACCTAGAGGTGGTAGTAGGAGAAGTAGATGGGGATCATCGCCGCCGCCTGGTGACGACGGAGATGGAGACGGCGGATTTGTGGAGGAACCTTTCATGGATGAAGGTAAAAGATAGGAAATTTTGATTTTTAACGATATTTTTCCAAGCATTTTACCAGAAACTGTTGGTTTTACTTATTTTTAAGACGTTTTGTTGCGATTTCAACGTTCCATATTCAAATTGGAATCGATTTATTTGCCAAGGTATATCGGTGACCCCTTGTCTTCAATAATGCATTACAATTACAGTATTCGCCAGCTAACTTGATGTCCTAAATGCTTTCTAAGGAGCAATCGACGCCGTCCATCCGATAACTGTAAACGTGTAAAGGTGTTTTCAATTGTGTACAAATTTAGCCCATTCCCGTTTATTACCAGCCTTTGACTTCGCCTCGATCTACTTCTAGCTGTTCTCTTATATAATCATTTCGAATTTTGTCCCTTCTTGTGATTCCTAATACTGCTCTCAGATACTTCATTTCAACCGTTTGTAATTTTCTTTTCGTCTCTTTCGTAAGAACCCAGCTTTCACTCCCATACGTTAACATTGGTTTAAAAACGGTTTTATAAACTGTCATTTTTGTTCTTTTTGACACTTCTTTCTTTCGGATGAAAGTATTGCTTATTGCATAATACAGATTGAGGGCACTTTTAATGCGTCCATTAATTTCAGCGTTATTATTCCCTTCTTTATGTATTTTCACTCCCGAATATTTAAATGTATCCACTTGCTGTACCTGTTCTCCGTTTAGCTGTATTTCAATATTCTTCTTTTCTTGCCATATTACTATTACTTTTGTTTTCTCTGCATTTATTCCTACTTTAAAGAGCTTTTTTCCAGGTGTTAAGATTTATTTGAAGATCTTTTTCGTTTTTAGCTGAGGATACAAACACTTTATTGTACAAAGCAGAAACAATAATTATTGTGTGACGCTACGCTACTGAAAATCTTAACACCTGATAAGGTTCGATGCAATAGAGGAGTTCAGTCTAAGGTCAGTGTGGCCAACAAAAAGTGGTTTCTTCTGACAAGAATGACAGTTAATGTCTACCCCTTAAAACATAAGATTTTTGCATGTTTTTTATCATTGCGAACATCTATATTGCTTTATTAAAATAATGAATACACCTCCTAAGCGTATATCTTGAAATTTAAAATTACTTTTTAGCTGAATACTCAACATATCGGTGGCCAATAATCCTAGGAACTTTTGGCAAGTCACCATTTCATTTCTGTCATTCTGTCACTAGTTATGTCAAATGTCACTTATATTTATTTTTGTTGATATTCGTTTAATTGTGTATGTCCAATTTCGATTAGATTTTTGTAGCATTTCTAGTTAGTTGTATCTCTATTCTTCTAATTACTTTTTCCACTGACATCTGACAGAAATAGTGACAGATAACAGAAATGAAATGGTTACTTGCCAAGAGTTCCTAGAATTATTGGCCACCGATATAGATTGTCGCAATGATAAAAAACATGCAAAAATCTCATGTTTTGAATGGTAGACCTTAACTGTCATTCTTGTCAGAAAAAAATCACTTTATGTTGGCCACACTGACCTTAGACTGAACTCCTCTATTGGCGTTTGTCAAAATTTTACCACCAATAGTGGGCGGGGCACTATTACTCTGTCGCTGTTCGTTGGTAATTTCTGGGACATCAAATTAGCTGGCAATTTGTTATTGCTTTGTGTTAAAATTTTGATGACCAAAGAAGAATGGTGGATTAACAAAAGCTTGTGTTGGATAATAGTGAATAATGTTTTTTAGGCGGGGAATCGATGGAAGAAAGATTGGATGTGCCTGTAGAAAGTGAAGGTGGTGAACCAGAAGGTAACGGTTTTGTCGAAGGCGGAGAAGGGGGTGAATTTGACGAGGGTGGTGGTTTTGAGCCCGAAGAAGCACCCCAAGATGGTAAATGTACACCTGTAGTAGACGAAAGACCGCCTCCGCAAGAAAGTGGCGACGCGGAGGAAGCGTCAGACGGCCCTCCGGGCGAGTAAACGGTTTAAGATAAAATTTTAGACATTTCTTTAAATATAACATTGTAGGTAAAAAATGAAACTGGGTATCGGGCGTGAGAAATGATAGATTTTCGATATTATTTCTTAACCTGAGATACTTTTACCTAAAAAAGAAAAAAAAATAGTACTCGTTCGGGTTGAGCGAACGCAATAATTATTTATAAACAAATTGACCGACACCTTTGTTCATTTTTTGTTTGTTTGTTTGAGTAAGTGCTTTAAATAATTGTACATATTATATATATACATATATAAATTTTAAAGAAGATCGCGAATGGACGAAACGTATACTAGTTTTTTTTTGTAATTTGTATAAAGGGACGCTTTTAGCTGTGATTTGGGTGAAAGTGAACACAGGTGAACAATCGGGACGTTATTTTTTTCTGTCTAGATTACTTTGTACAGTCAAATAAATGTTTTATTTATTTATTTAAATTGTATTTTAGCTTTAACCAAAAAAAAAAACAGTAAAAACGGAAATTATTATGTACAAAACGTTGGGTTAAAGAAAATATATTTAAATGTGTTGATTATTGGGTACATGTATATCTATATAGTTAACGAATAGACGAAATTTCTTATTTTGATAAATTTTTTGCTAAGTTTGACATCTCAAGCAAAAATTTCCTTCTTTCCGCGCTCAATTTTCAGTTTTCCCGCTAAAAGTATAAAATTTATATACTCGATACAACATGAATACCAATCTACGTCATCGTCATGACTTTACAAACACTTGCAGCGACAAACGAACAAACTCTGCTGACGTCGCTGTTTTGTATGACGTATATTGGGATTTATGTTGTACTAGCTGTACATCAACCTCTTTTTTTAACCAATAATTACATAAATATATAATTGAAAAAATGGATCTGTTTCACAAACAATTTCAGGCTTTTATTTGAATAAGTTTTTCCCAAAATATTTGTCCCTCACCTTGTTAATTATTATAATAAATATTTATTTGAAAAAAATCAATAACTACTGCAAAGAAATTAATAATAATTGTAGGTTATGTCAATAGAACTGTCAACATTAACGTTGGTATTTTTTTTTTATCTATGGTTGGTACCGTTACATCTTGGAAGTTGTTAGAGCTATCTACCCCAGACCGTGTCGAGAGTGTTTTCTGTGGTCCTGAACTGTCACTTTCAGCACATAGAACTAACAAAAGTAGTCGTCAAAAAAATGAAGTTTGTCAAACTTTTTGTATGAAAAAGATCCATTTTTGTTATTATTTTTTAGGATATTATGAAATTTCGTCTACTCTAACAAATATTGTGGTTTAATATGACCTTCAATGATGGAGGTGTGTATTCAACTAAAAAGGTAGGTCCATCTGTGTTCACAACAGCTGAGAGGAGGAATCCACGTGCCGTCCTTCAAATGGAAGGAACGGTGCAAGGTTAGTCCAACTTTATTTATTCAAAGGCTAGGTTATTTTTGCACATATGAGATTAATGTAACTTTATAAAATTTGAAAAAAACAATTTAAGTATCGGTGCGAATAAAGGGAATGTTAGTTTTAAGTGGAATCGGGTAGATTAGGGAACTTTCTTGAAAAAAATTCATAATTTCGGTTTAAATTTTTTAACAATAACTTGCTTTTTGTAGAATTTACTGTAGTGCAGATTTAATTGGATATGTATGTGGGGAAAGAAGCCCTCTACAAGTAACGTCACGAGTTAAGGGGTTAGCATAAAACCGGTTAGAATTAGAGGTTATAAAATATAACGCATCCCACATTTATTAGACCAATTTATGGATGCCCCCAAGGTATTGATGTAGCTATTTCTTTTTAGCGACATCCTTTTTAAAATCCTTGGTAATTTTTCGGTTTTTGTCTCATATGTGTCAAAATTCTCATTGATATTGTGTTTTTGGATATATTTAGCAATATTTCACTGGTTTTTTTTTGGAATTTTTAGTAATATTTTATTTTGAGTGATGCCACGTAGTAGCTTGTTTTATCAAAAAAATAATTCCTTTGATGAAAAGAATATTGAAATTGGAGATTGGTTGCTTCTACGGTAAAAAAAGCGATATGTTTTAGTCAAAGCGGTTTAGTATGTACGGAAATTTGAGTTGTAGTTACTTTTTCTGCTTCAAACTTGAAGACACGGTGTAAATGTTTATACAAATTGTCCCAGTAGTTTGTACAAAAACTTGGGAGAAAACCTAAAGTTGGAAATTGTATTTATTTGAAATTTGATAACTGCTTATTGATCAAAATTTAAGCGTCTTTTTTGGAGGTCGTTCGGAACATTATCATTCTATAAAACGTGACCCATTACTCAAGTAATTTTTGTTTATTTTATTTGAAATTTCAGGTAAACTCACTAATTTCGTTTTATTAAACTTTCCACAAAACTATAACCACACCAACTGTAGAAATGTATTTTTAAATAGATTAAATGCATGGTTTTCTATTTAATAATTTTTAAGTTCATTTGAACTACCCGATTGGGGAAAAATACTCTGCACATACGTGGTATTTTCTTGGAGTGTCAGTTTTCACTATTTTCAATAAAAATTACCAAAATATTGACCAGACTGTTCGGTATGTTGTTTAAATAGTTGTTGTCAAACAGAGTTTTTTCCATTTAAATGATTGCTAAATATATCATAGATTAATTGTTTAACTTATTTATACCCTATTTGTAGCATAGAATTCTAGATGGCGACACTGTTCCGATATTAAAAACGAAAAGATAGTTGAAAATAGTATCAAACTACATTTACATTTTCAAAAACAGGGTTTTATTTGACAGTTGACAGGTGAAGAGCACCAGCTACTTATACGTAAATATTATGTTCTGTGTTTCATTTGTAGCAAGATCATAATTTTAGAATCATGGTGTAATAGAGAACAAGGTGTGTTACCGCGCACGATCAATCAAAAAAACTTCCAAAACGCAGCCATATTAAAAAACCAGCTAATCAGAATATAACGCGCGAAATCAAACGCTTGACAAATAACTAAATAAAGACACTCACTTAATGTTCCAATGTTCAGAGTTCACAATTTATTAGAAAAATGAACGTTTACAACAAGTAAGATTTGGTTGTGTAGGTTATAGTTATGACAGTCATTCAAAACATTAAACATATGATTGGCAATATGGCGTCGTTTTGGAAGCTGCGCAGAACATGACGAAAATAGTCTTTCGTGGGAGCACACCTTCTTCTCTATTACACCACGATTTTAATCTTACTAGTGTCTATATTATTCACATTCAAAAAATAATTATGTTACTGGTTCACTTTACATTCCCATATGAGTAAAAATTAAAAGCAGTACGAAAGGAATATTAGCGACGGCAGTGGTAAAAAAAGAAAACACGCATTTTTCGGCAAACTACCCCATTTGACTTGCTGCTCTTTATCTAGTCTCCATGTTATATCGTTAATATTGAATACCCTGGGTAATTTTTTTTCAACCAGCCTAATTTGGCCGTTAAATGTAAGTTTCAACCGAACCAATCTAAATTATAGGCGATTTCGAATGATGTTTGTTCTTGGTCATGTTTGGACCAACTGCATTCGAAGGACAAATTGATTACGTCATAAATCGTCTGGTTCCAGTTGGTCGCGAGCACGTTCCGCTCTCTGGTTATTTCTTCTATCTTTTTCTATTCTCCGATTTTCCCAGCAAGACTGTTTTGTTTACATTTGTTTTTAGGTTGAAGTTTTGTAAACAGAAGTGTGTTAACGTTTTTTGGAGTGCATAGAGCTTCGAAATGAATGAAAAAGTAATTCATTTTATGAGTGATGAAGCAACTTGGAAAATACTTTTAAATATTGATGAATTTACCATTGATCAAATTACAAGAGCAGCACTTGTGGAAAATTGAGGTAAAAATCATAGCCCAAGCATTAAATTAATCTTAGCACTTTTATCGGTACTGTCAATTTTTTCGTTTCGTTTCGTTTACGATGAATTTGAATTGGTCGGAACTAACCAAACATGCCATTCGAAATCGCCTTATGTACACGGCTATCACAATATTTTGAAGATTTATTACAAAATGAAAAGGATAAAGTTGATTATCAAATATTTGTCTACTTTAATTTTCAAATAACGATCTTTAAGGTGCTTAGCCACTAAAGAAGAAGCACTATGCTGTTTGGGATAATATTTACGATAAATGTTGAAATAGTTTATGAATACTCTTCTTCACTTTTATTCATTCAAATACCTACCTAAACATCCTAATCAAAATTATTTCAGTGTAATATTTTCTTTTTTGAACTAGCAATTATGTAAAAAGAAATTAAACTGTAGGACAGATTCGTCGAGAAGTAAACTAGTACAATTTGTATAGTTGCTTGGTTCTTCTAGTGATAGATGGCGCTAGGTATTGTGTAGTGGCTTTGATTTATTTTACAACAAACCGTGAATTCTTCCAACATTATTCTCGAAGTACAAGAAAAAAATTACTAGTAATAACAGTAATATCAAATCTTCGTTCGGAACAGTTCAACCATTATGTTAAGAGGCGGCCACACGGGGCTGTTTAAGCAGCCGCTGGCTGCTAACAGCGGATGTTTTAGTTTGAATTAAATCATATTATTGCTGCTTTCATATAATATTAACGTCATTTTTTAAATGAGATGGTACATGTATATTTATTTTCTTTTTCGATGGCTCAAGTGTTCTGTTTAATTCAACAGTTTTTAATTCTTCGATAAAGCTTCGAAAAACGGTGTCCCTCTTATCTCTTTTTATGTATTCAGGGCAAGAGGCATCCCTTTAGGTGAAAATATTTTATAAAGACGGTGTAAATTGCAGCTGGAAAAATTTGGGGGAATTCACATTTCGCTACAAGTTCAGACCTCAGACTAATAGTTTACAGCAACCAGCGGCTACTGAAACAACCCAATGTGACCGTCGGATTGTCGGCAAACCAAACTAGAAAAAAAGATCAGTTCCGAATATTTAAAACCTTTTCGTTATTTGTAATCATTATTACATTCAAATATTGTTTAAATGAATAATTTCTCGTTTGAATTTGTTGAGGATTCATCTCGACTCTAGTATATGATGGTAAAAATCATTTTTTTTTTCTTATTATATTAACAGATGTATGCTTGGTAGAAATACCTATCGCTATTTTTGTAGAGAACTACCAATAATATAGGTTGAAAATAATGAACGTAAAAAGAGGTAGAATTTTAAAATGAGCATGTAAGACCTGTATTTAAGATGTAAGAAAATGCCAAACCAAAATAAAGATATGAACAGACGTAATTATGGTATGACATTTTGATATTTCACTTACTAGATGTTTATATTTTTATTTGGTTTTTGTATAGCGTTAATGAAAAGTTATGGATTTAATTTAAATGGCGTAATGGTACTACGCCAAAGTGGCTTGTTCAGTTTAAAAATTATTATCGATAATAAAGAGCATAAAAAGCGTAAGTTCTGAAACACCTAGTAGTCCATAGTCGGGTTAGCATTAAAGGTGGATGTAAGAGCAGTAGGCGAGATTTTTTATGGAATCCCTTAAAAATATCATGGTCAATGATAATCCGTTGCCTCCACCGGTTTTTAGGCTGTGCTAATTGCACAATAACAGTTTATAGCCAAAACAATCAAAAATGGGCCATTTTTTTCGCCATGTTTTCGAATTTTACTCGAAAAGTATTAAGTTTAGCGTGCATATTTATGTGAACAAAGTCATAGAGCGTGAAATTTGCTATAAAATTCCGTGGTTCAAAATGTAAAAATTCCTGTCTCTGCAGCCACAGCGGATGAATGAGTAAAAAAATTATTATTCATTCACAAACTGAATGCAACAAACGCGGTTTCGACATGTTATTTAGTTGCTGAGTAATCTAATTGTTAATAAACATTAAGTAAAAGAAATAGACATTGTTAGAATAAAGATATACGCCACATAAACTTGTTTAAACTTACAATAATATTTTTACACATACTAGAAGGTTACAGCTATCATATGCAATGATTTAATCAACCTTAGTAACCTTGATATTTTTAAGGGACTCCATGAAAAATCTCGCCTACTGCTTTCACATCCATGTTTTGATAGTTTTTGGGCTAACCCGACTGGACAATAGTGTAAATAGAAACGTTTACAGTGGAAGTGTCATTTTACATAAATTAAAAAGGCATTATTACGATCCACTGTCTTTCCCGGCTACGCTGTGTACTAAAAACAATATTCACAAACGTAGGGAATACTCCTACTCCAAGCCGGTGGCTTGCACAGATATTTAACACAAATAATTGTTCTCTACAAAAATGTGTGCAAATAATTGAATATTACAGGTTAGATTATTCAGATTTTTACATATATATTATAATGTAATGAATATAATTCAGAAATATAGATGTTTTAATAAACAATTGGTAACGTTTTTTAAAATATCCATTGGGGTTTAGAACAAAGGTACACAATTTGTAGGTTTTTTTTTGTCATTTGATGGTACTTTTAGAGGAGAGATTAACATATCTTGTAGTGGGTATTTTGTTGAGTTTATGGTTATAGTGGGGTTTTTAGGTACAATAAATAATATTCCATCAGTATATTGAGCTCTGTTTAAAATATTTGTGTTAGTTATTTAAATATATTCAAATGTCACAGTAAATACAAACCAATTTTTTCCAGTTTTATTATTATTTTTTAAATAACGATGTAAGAAAATGTAAATTTAGTTCAAACCAAACTTGATAAAGTCAGAATTGTAAATATTACAAATATCCAAAAAAAGGGGAACATAATATGAAATAAAAACCCTATAAACTAATGATGTTGTTCTTAATTAAAAGGTTTTTAATACAGAACGCAATAAACAGTAAAATCATAATATTCTAGTTTTTCTTCTGTGGTCAACTTTTTAGTAAATTGTTTGGTATTGTTTTCGCAGCCCTAAAAACAAATAATTATAAAAACATTCAAAATTTCCAAATTTATGTACTAACCCATATTTAAGGCAATCATTGTGTGTTTTGTACTCCATGGTGGCACTTGAAGGTAAATTTAACAGTCGTTTTAATGCATCTCTGATCCTAGCAGTTGTAGCTTGATCTGAAGCTGTCCGATTCCAAATACTTAAAAGGTATTCTTGATATCGTGTCGACACTACTACCCCACATATTTCATTCCCTGCCTAAAACACAACAAATAAAAAAAACAAGATACATTTTTAAACAAACACTTATTTACCATAAACTGTTCACCTAACATGGCCATACATAAATTCTCCCATGCTCTCCCCGCTTGTTCTTTCCGCAAGCGTATAACCTAAAAATCAAGGCATTATTTCACAAAGTATACTGGTATTGTATATTTCATTACAAGTCCAGAAAATGGGATTTTCCCAATTGAGGCGTGTAAGCACGAGAAAAGTATTTATGGATAATGTAATGAACCATACTTTTCATTCTACCTTTCTGAAAACAAAAACAAGTACTGACTGAAAGCTTTATATTATTGTTGAGGTAGATGGGACAACTACATTAAGCAAATCCCCACCTCTTTTGACTAAAATAGATGCTGAAGATCTTCTTAGACTTCAGGATTTTTCAAGTTCAGATATTCTGCAATCTGTTTTGTTGTACCACTTATAGCATGGCAACCTGCATGTTGGGCATAAAATGTACCATTGCAATATGTCTTCTATTCATATGCTTAGGTCTTAAAGTTATATATTTACGATACAAAGTGTTTGGATCACACTTTGTCGTTGGAGAAGTGCAAAAGGTCATATTTGGTAACCTAAATAGGCATATTAAGATAGGGGTTTCAGTAAGGTATAATGAAAAAATATTGTGAGGTGTTGTTTCCAAAAACTTACCCATTTCCCACCTTTTTTATTAGCTGCGTCTTCCCACATTGGTTTTATACCTTTTTTAAAAAGATGTATGTCTCTATGAGCTGGTATATCTTGTAATCTAACCATATGGGAATATAATGCCCACCATTGCTCTACTGTCCCCACCTGCCCAACCAACCTTAATGCTTGACTATAACCCTAGAAATCAAATCATTTATCTTATCTCAATTTAAAGTTGATATAAAAAAAAAGAAGTTCAGTAAAATGCTTATGGTTTTTATCATAAAGTAACAGATTGAAACCTGTTAAATACAACTTTACTTGGAGCTCAACAAAATTAATAAATAGTGTGCCTTTTATTACAGTATCTATCTATGAACAATGAAAAAATATGCTCTAATAATTAGGTACCTGTAATCCCTGTATCTGTGAAGGTCTTTTTGAAAACCAAAGGCAGTAAGGATGTTGTAGCCTATGTTCTCCTAGAGGATACTCAACTGGTCCCAAATCACTGGGACCAGTTTCTTCGTCTCCACTTCCACTGTCTTCATCCACATGGTGTTTCAATCTGTATGAGTCAAATATAAACAAAGAGAATGTATATCGAGGAATTTTCAATTCAATGAATTACTCACGTTTCGAATTTGTTAGACATTTGTGTAACTGGATTATTTACGTTATAGACCATGAAATTTTCTATCACAGCTGTATTCTTTTTAATTTATAAATAGTAAACTATTTCAAATTAGGATTCTTCCTTGTGTCACTTGGAAATTGTCACTTTTATAACCTAAAATAAACTCGAA
>CAJUYG010000337.1:161779-185613 GCA_910591675.1 Galerucella calmariensis
TGTGTCACTTGGAAATTGTCACTTTTATAACCTAAAATAAACTCGAAAAGAAGAAATTATATCACAGAGTACACCATCTAGATGGGGTACTCTGTGGTTATATTAAAACCATAGAGAAATAATATTTATTTCTCTATGATTACAACTTTGACGCCGGCTGTTTATAAGAACAGTGACAGACCAAACCTCGATTTATTTAATTTATCTATGAACTACGCGATTTTTTTTAACATTGGAAACACTATGACCCCAAAACAGTTATTTTTCGAAAACTTTGTATTACTTATCCAAAGAATCTAGCCAAAGGCCAAAAAATACGATCAAAAGACTTGCCACTCTTATTGGGAATTTATCTTTGCTGACTGTGGTTCCATCTGTAGTTGTCATGATGTACTAAGGTTTAGCTCTGCAGAAATCTATCAATTTTAATAGCGGTAACTTTGAAACTTATAGCCATTTATTAAAATAATTAATCCATATATTCGCAATCGCGGCATATTTATAATAAAGTGTCCATTTCAATACCAAAATTTAAAAAAGCACTAGATAAATGGATAATGCACCTCATATATGTATGAACGTTGTATAAATTGAGGTGACATTCACTGAGACCTATAAGATGTATTGTGTACCAGATGCTTGATATATAATTTAAAAATAAGAGAAAAGAAATCTGTGAAAACAATGTATTTTTATTGAAAATAAATAGGTACATTAAACTAATTTCTTGAACTGGAGCTAGAAGATGAATTATTACTACTTTTACTGGAATCACTACTGCTACTTGAATCGCTACTGCTGGAACTGTCTGAATCAGAACTACTATCCTCAGAACTACTGCTACTACTTTCTTCTGATACAGTTTTATCCTTTGAAGATTTTCCGTTTACTTCTTTTTCTGTATTCTTTGTAGTGGTTTCATCTATTGTTTTTATTCTTTTTTTGAGTATTTGAGTTCTTGAAGATCTGTGTACATATTTTCTTTTGCCTTTGCATTCATATGACCAGTGTCCATATTCCAAACATTTCTGACATCTGATTCCTTGTGGAGGATATTCCGGAGCTTTTCTAAAATATTGTTTGTATAAAATATGTTTTGTTAGTATGCAAAAGTTGTGTATATATTATATATACTAACTGTACTTACCTTTTGCCAAAATAGGGCTTCGCTTTAGTACCCAGAGTCATTTTGATCAATTATTGTAATAGATTAAAATTAATGTATATTTAATATCTTAGAATTTATTAGTCAATATCTACAATATTAATTCCTTATAAATTTCCAGATCTCGTTTTTCAGTTATTCTTGATATAATTATTTATTTGTGAATAAATATATGTGAGTACAAATGATAAATTATGCAAATTTCAATCATTGAAATCCAATGTCAAAATCTTCTTCTTTTACAGGACAGGAGACTATTTTTTCTTAGCATGTACCAAGCATAATTTGGTATCGTTATATTGGTTGCATACCAGCTAGAGAGGTAACCTTCTGATAGTTGGCTGCACTGAACTCTCCATCTTATCGTTTTCTATGATCTACATAACAGATCTACATTATCATTTTTTTATTCGAAATGGCGTGGCGTCTTACTCCCCGCGCCCGCACTGCCTCTTCTATGGTTTTTTACTCAGAGAAAAAAGTCGCTTATTTTTTACTATTTTGTGCATTATGTATTTATATAGAATAATTTCTCCGCAAATGAAACGTTTGGTAACATTATAAATATTATCGTTCCGGAATTACACTTGATCCAAAATTGGTATGTTGAAATAGAAGTTAATATAATATATTAATTTAATAGCTTTTTATACAACTAAAGCAATTGATAATCATTCATACCCTTCAACCATTTTGTGAAAATTGTTTATTGTGTTATGATATATAGCTACAAATGAAAAAATAAGGTAAACTCATTAGCTGAAAACAAGCCATTTGGCTATTTTTCGTTTGAGCATGATTTCTTTGTGTTAACTATAATTTTTTTTATATTTTAGATATATATGATTGTCTGGAATTTGTCGATACAGTTGCTTCAATAACTAGAGTACTATTTTTATTGGACCATTAGTCAGAGTAGATGGAACTTATATGCCGATATACTTTGAGCAATTGAAGTTTTTCCAGGCCTAATTATTATCTGATTCAGCTGTAGTTCTTGGTAAGTCTTATTCATAATTTCAAGTAGGTAGCTCAACTGAACATACTTGTACTAGTTGAAATCATTTTAATATTTGAATAGATGAGGCTTTTACTTGATGATATAACCATGAAATAAAACAATTAATTTGTTGAAATCTATATTATATTTGAGCCTATGTTCAACTTAAAGTTGTGACGCGTTTCACTAACAAAGCTCCTGTGTTAGCAACTTGAAGTTGTATAATGTAGATTTAAACAAATTAATTGCTTTATTTCACACAATCATTATGTATAACCGATTTGGTGAACTCAGCAGGTATACAACTGAGCAGGCATTCATACATGCTTAGTTGCATACCTATTAGGTGTCACTAGTTATACAACTGAATAGGCATTAGTGCATGTTTAGTTGCATACCTACTAGAGAGGTAACTTTTTGATAGTTGGCAGCACTGAACAATCTTATCGTATTCTATGATCTACATTGTCATTTTTTTTATTCGAAATGGCGCGGCGTCTTACTCCCCGCACCGCATCTTCTATGGTTTTTTGTCAGAGAAAAAAGTCACTTATCTTTTACAGTCATACTTTGTGCATATGTATTAATCTTAAATAATTTCTCTGCATATGAAACGTCTAGTAGCATTATTAATATCATCGTTCCGGAATTACACTTGATCCAAAAACGGTATGTTGAAATGGACGTTAATATATTAATTTGATTGCTTTTTATTCCATAAAAACTGTTACTGAAGCAATTGATAATCATTCACACCCTTCAATCATTTTGTGAAAATTGTTCATTATGGTTATGATATATATAGCAACAAAGGAAGAAATAAGGTAAACTTATTAAAAATGTCAATTGGCTATTTATCCTTAGAAAATGATTTCTTTGTTTTAAATAAATATTTTTTTGTATTTTAGATATATGATTGTCTGCAAGTATTTGTTGATAGAGCTGCTTTAACAACTAGAGTACAATTTTTATGGGACCAGTAGGGTATTGTAGAACAACAGATGTACAATAAGCAATAATAGGAGCCACTCCATTCTTAGCAATTATCTGATTCAGTCATAGTCCTTGGTAAGTCTTATTTATACATACAAGTAGTTTAAATGAACATACTGCTGCTATTTTAAACCATTTTAATTGACGGTGACCATAAATAATTGGAAAATGCTGATCATGTTAATTTTTCAATCCTGTGTACATAGTAGTGACTCCTTTTTATGGAAAATGTTTAAAATTACGGTTTTATCAAACGGAAGGCGTAGTTTTGCTGATGAGTGATGAGAAATGCTTACTGATCGTTTCAGTACATTTAAACATGTAACATCAGTTTTTGTTACTGGATTTTACTCACCACGTTTTTGTTTTTAGGGTTCAAGATGATATCCTAGGGAATAATCCATGTGATTGAAGAAATGGGGAAGACTTGAATAATGTATTTTATTGATTTTATATTGTTTTTTATATAAATTGTAGTTATTGCAATTTGCAATTCAAAAAAAGGAAAGTGAAGTCATGATAAAAGTATGGTTTATTAGGATTGGGCTATATTGATAATAGTTCATTAATTGTATTGTAAATGATGAAATTAAACATTTTAATTTGTTGAAATCTTCATTATTTGAACTAAGTTCAATACATATTCGTGACGCGTTTCAATACACAATACAATAATCTTAGTTCAGATAATGAAGATTTAAACAAATGTTTTATTTCATCGTTTAGTATGTATCTTTATCAAGTAAAAGCCCAATCCATTCAATTGTATTGTACATAATATAAAAAATGTCTATATCGATATGTTCACGAATGGTTTAGTTTTCTTGAATACTTGCTTTTGCTAATATAATAATTGTTGTATTGTTAACAATAGGAATATGTATATCTATCGTTAACAGTTATATCGATAGAGATATATTTTCAAATGCACAGTCTTAAGGTGAGAATAATAGTGGTTGTTTTTCCAGCTTGATGTGTCATTCTAAAATTGGGAATAGTTGTAGTTGGTTACGGAAGCTTCTGATTGTGTTGATTGGCATTTTTCTGCAAATTGTATGAACGGAAAGGTACAAAGGGTTCGGAAAAGGCTTAGAACATAAAACAGACAGGAAGGAGCATTTACCAAATAAGTTTGCGTCCAAATAGGAGGCTGCAAATGGCGAATAGACGGTTCCGTTTTGGTTAGCATACTGTTTGTATATGTATAGGGTATGGGATATGTAAAATTTTACTTTAAAATTGTAGCTTATTGAGATGTAGTAAATATATTATGTTTTAGGAGCAATGAAAATACGAATATAGAATAATACTTCTAATTATACCTTCGTTTAAACTTATTTTCACCAAAAAAAAAACTTTATAAATAATCTACGTCATTCAACGTCAACTCCACAAATGAGTCATAATTAGGGTGTTGCAAATGACTTCCGTCGCAAGCTAATGAATGACAAGACTCCTTCATGTCTGTTTTATGTTCTAAGGGAAAAGGGCATAACTGACGGTGACCATTAAAAATTGGAATTTGCCGATTATATTTTTTCTCCAAACTCTTTGTAGTAACGACATTAGCATATATGAGGGTCTTAACAGCGTTCATAAGGACATACAATGCAGTTAAATTCAATGGAGAACAATTTGGGGTGTTTTCAAATGACACTTATAATGTTTGCATGTAGATACCTATCGTGAAATTGGATAAAAATGATATAAGGATTGAGGGGTCCAGCCTACTTACTTTTTGAATTGATAAGTTGTTTTTTAAATGTAAAAGGGCATATATTGATGGAAAAACATCTAACAATTCATAATCCAGTGGTGTACAATTGGAAGAATATGTCACTTTTCCTCTCCCAGTTGTTACGCCACTGGCATTTCAAGCTATTTTTATTTTATTTTGTATTCCTCAATGGTTTTAACGTGAAAAACGCATATCCTTCACATATCCAACAATTTGTAGCTTTCAAGATATTTAATGTTTTCATCAAGTTTGCAGCATCACTTTTTAATAATAAAATCACAAGCTTTGACAAATATTTTGGGTTGTGTTTATAAACTTACTCCGAGTTACGCGAGAGTTAAGTCACGTGGTTTATATGTATGGCTGATCCATCATCTAGAGTAAGTGAATAAACGATACTGAGTTAATCTCTGGGAGTAAGTATGTGAACGCACCCTTCAAGAGTCTTCTCCCAATGTTTTAGATGCATTGCTGTTTCACAAATTAGTTTCTGTTACATATTCTAACCATAAGTGAAAATACGAATATGAAACATTAAATATCTTGATAACTACAAATTTTTGGATATGTAAAGGTTATGCGTTTTTCACGTTGAAACCATTGAGGAATACAAAATAAAATAAAAATAGCTTGAAGTGCCAGTGGCGTAAGAACTGGGAGAGGAAAAGTGACATTCTTCCAAATGTACACCACTGGATTAAGAATTGTTAGATGCTTTTCCATCAAAATATCCCTTTTACATTTAAAAACAACCTCCCAAATCCATTCCATTCCAAATCCATCCATTTTAATGTTATCAAATTAAAACATTCAATTTCGAAAAGTAAATAGACTGGCTGGACCCCCCAATCCTTATTTCATTTCGTCCAATTTTACGATAGGTATCTACATACAAACGTTATAAGTGTCATTTGAAAACACCCCAAATTGTTCTTTATTGAATTTAGCTGCTTCGTATTCCTTATGAACGCTGTTAAGACCCTGATATATGCTAATGTCGTTACTACAAAGAGTGGAGAAAAACATAATTAGCAAATCCAATTTCTAATGGTCATCGTCAGTTATGCCCCTTTCCTAACCCTATATGTACCTTTCCGTTGTAAGTGTCGTTTGAAAACACTCGGTATACCGTCTAAAAATCTTATTATAACAAGTTTCAGTTAAATTGTAGCTGAAATGTATAATTGTTGGTTATACAATTTATTATACATGCCTCCATGTTCCGGTGGATACATCGTATGGGGTGTGATATAGCGTAGGTTCATTCCTATACAGGCAGTGAAATATTTCTATAATTTTAAAATGAAATGAATCATTGTATATCCTAGCATAATTTCATTTAGACACACTGTGTAGTAACTAAGCAACCAGAAGGTATGCAACTGTACAGGCATTAATGCATGTTTGGTTGTATACCTATTAGATGTCACTAGTTATACAACTGAATAGGCATTAATGCATTCTTAGTTGCATAACTATTAGATTAAACTTGTTAGCTGTAAAAATGCCAATTGGCTATTTATCCTTAGAACATGATTTCTTTGTTTTAAATAAATATTTTTTTGTATTTTAGATATATGATTGTCCGCAAGTATTCGTTGATAGAGCTGCTTCAATAACACGAGTACCATTTTTATGGGACCAGTAGGGTATTGGAGAACAACAGATCTACGGTATTGTATTATTCGTTTCATTGGCAGTTCCTCTTAAAAACGAAGAATACAATATAAGAATATCGATATGTATTTGCCAAAGTAACGTAAGTCACCAAAAAAGATTTTGCAGAAAGAACGTGTTTTTAAAAAAATTGTGGGCATACGTTTTTAAAATAGTTGAAAATTAGGGTTTAAAGTAATTCTAGGCTTACTACACTTTGGCAGTACCTTCTTAACAATAAAAGCTTTACGTTAATGAACAAACATGATTTTCACCAAAAATGTCACTTACGTTACTTTGGCAAAAATGCATCGATATAATAATCTTAAAATATGATAATTATATGTCTATTATTTTCCAGACGTTCTCGCTACCCTGTATATGCATGTGTTTTAGTAGGTCGCACTACGATAGTATCCAACGCGACATAAAAATATGTAAAACTATCCATTTTGTAGATATTGTAAGATCGTTGTCAAACTACCTATAAATTCATATTTCAATAAAAGTTTCTAATTTTATTGTTGTATTTTTAATCCCATTTCCGTATAAACTTCCAAAATAGGCTAATTCGCAAGTTGTTTGACTGCGCCATCTATGAAAAAAACTACGAATTAAAAAATTGGTTCGCAGGTTTTTCAATAGATGGCGCCACTTTTGTGTGAATCCCAGAAGTGCAGCGCCATCTATGAAAAAACCCGTGAACTAAATAAAAAAATTAGCAAATTTTTCGAAATTAGTTCACGGGTTTTTAAATAGATGGCGCCACTTTTGTGTGAATTCCAGAACAACGGCGCCATCTATCAAAAAACCCGTGAACTAATTTCGAAAAATCTGCGAATTTTTTTATTTAGTTCATGGGTTTTTTCATAGATGGCGCTGCTTTTCTGAGATTCACACAAAAGTGGCGCCATCTATTAAAAAACGTTTAAACCAATTTTTCGTCAGAAATTGTATGAACATTCAGCATTACCAATCTGAGTTGAGTACCGATTATTGAAGAGGGAATGGGACGAGGGAAAATAATATAACAAGCTACCTTTCCTTAAGAATTATATTTAATCAAAAAGAAGCACAGACAAATCTTCATATAAATGCAGTTGTCGAGTTTCATACGCGAGTTTCTTCATAGCACATACATGAATGGGGTACGTTTCAGATAACAATTAAGAGCGCTTTCAGACAAGACACTTTGTGGCCGGCTACTAGTGTCTGAAAAGAGTCGCGCGGCTAAAAATACATTACTATAAATATTAAATAGACGCATTCACACGAGACACAGATGAATGCGTCTATTTATATTAATGTATTTGTCCACGATCACCTAATAATAAGTCAATATTTTACCTCCTAACTAAAGGTATATGGTACCCATATATCAACTGTCGTGAATTATGGTTCATAATACACTGTAGTGTAATAATTCCCGACTAGAGATGGGGGTACAATATGAAATAAACTATTAAATCTGTGTATTTTGTTCAGGAAATTTGTTTTTGACATATATCGTATCTATAAAATATTGTAATTTTTAGTATTGATACTTTTCATAACGATATTTTCTAATATCAAGTATTTTAAAACAATATATTTATAACGGTACGTTGTATTGATACTTTCTACAGTATCGCCCATCTCTATATATGTCAAATTATTTGAAGTAGCTGCCACAACATTTTGAGGTTAGTAATATGCCAAATCGCTACTGACTTTTATTTATTAATAAATAAATTAAGTGTCGTGGACAAAGTATAGTATTCTACTCGCAATTTATGGCCATAATTCACTTGGGTGACCATCGTGAATTATGGCTATCATAAATTGCTCGTTTAATAATATACTATTTTAGCCACGCGATTCTTTTCAGACACTAGTTGCTGGCCACAAAGTGTTTCGTCTGAAAGCGCTCTTACGCAGCATCTATTGGAGAAGAAAATGCGTTAAAACTACATTTTATCTATATCAGTTATTTCTGTACCAAGGCAGTAAAGTGATTCTTTATCGGACGAGTCTGAAATTATGAGACGAGCGAAGCGAGGCGAATAACAGGCTAGTCCGATAGACACTTTACTGACGTGGTGCATACAAAATTTTATCGCCAACTGATCAGAATTCAGAATATAAAAAACTGAGGTATATTTCATTGCATTTCATTATGACAAAGTAAACAGCACATATAGAACAAATCTACTTATTATTTGTTATATTTAAATTGAAGGTACAGCCTGAAGCATTATAAAAGTTCATTCCTGAAGTCAAGGGAATTCCAACAATAATTTGTTATAAATAAATCGCAAGAAAACTATTATCGAGCGGTAATAGGGAGAAGCGTGACACTGACAGATGATGATTTTCGAGTAATGTCAAAGTCAAAATACTTTACCAGACGCATAATAATATGTCACTTTACCAGGGCCCGTATTCTTAAGGGACTAGTGAGAATCTCACCAATGAGATAGGTGTATTGCATGGTTGCCTAAAACATGAGTTTCAAATTTGTCATATTTTTAAAGGCAATAGTGAGATCTGCAATATCACCGGACGAAATCCAATACGCATGTTTCTAAGCTTCTCACCACTTTTGGCGAGATTCTCTATCGGTCCGTACCATGAGAGATTGAATCTCTCTCGTTTCAGGCAACCCGTAATGCATCAATCTCATTGGTTAGATTCTCACTAGTCCCTTAAGAATACGGGCCCAGACGCATATGTAAACTGTTTGTTTACTTCCGGAAATCAATCTGATAATAGGCATGATGACAGTCAATAAGAATTACTAAAATATTGATTTGATATAATTTTATAAGATACAGAGATTCTAAAGAAATCACTTATTTGTATTCTACATGTTTTTTTAACATTTATTTTAGTAAAAATATGAGCACAAAATTTAACCATCCGCCATCTTATCTTAAACACCAATCAAAAGAGAGTGACGTCGTACTTTCGCAAATATCTGTTTTAAATTTCCTTTATTGTTTGTTGGCTTTGCTTGGTTCGTATGTCAAGTGTTTGAAGTTTGACTCATAGTAAATATAATCTGTCTATGGTTTGACATTGACGATTTTACCACAGGACACAGATCATAGATAACCTATCGACACAGATCACCTATAAATGGTATTTACGAATTGATGATGTCATAGACAGACGCCATCACTATTCTAGCGTTTTGGCGCATAATTTGAAATGTGTTTTTTAAAATTGAATTTTTCCTTTCAAAACTTTTTTTCTTAGAGAAATAACATTTATTGTAGATAAAGTATATACGTGAGAACATCGTGGAGCAGTTTTTCAAAATTAGTCATCATGCCTATTGACAGTTTTACTGACGGTTGGCGATAAAAATATTTTATTCCCCCCCTACTCGATGATGGATCGTATTGTAGTGCGATCTAGCGGAGCGTGTCGAAAGTAGGTCTGAGGTAGAAAAATAGGTAGCTACATTTCACTCGCTTAAAAATGTCAGTTTATAATTGACATGACAGCATCCTCATTGTTGAGTGAGTGCAATGAGATAGCGCCATAATAATTTCACTAGCTAGTTACCTACTTTCGACACGACTATACTGTCATTTTTACTCTCCCTGCTTGTCTTCTGTTGGTCTCTGTCACTTCATCTTCCTCTGTCGGACTTCTTCGATCATCTCAATTCTTCTGCCTTCTTTTGCTCTCTTAAAAGTACGAAAAAATGGAATGGATAAAGAAAGTAATAAAATAATTTTATTCACAAGTGATAAAAGGGCGATGACAACTTTGGAGCTGTTCGTCATCCTTCCGCTGCTAATAACGGTAAGAAGCTGGAGATGGTAGTGGATCATGATAGATCCATCAAAATAATATTCTATTCGACAATTGAATAGATGAGGTTTTTACTTGATGTAGATCCATACTAAATGATGAAACAAAACAATTTAATTTGTTAAAATCTACATTCTATTTGAAACTATGTTCAACTTAAAGTTGTGACGACCTTCACAGCTTTCTGAAAAATACTGACAGATTGATAGCGCCTCCCAGGGCCCTGTGCGATCGCACAGCTCGCACATGCCTGACGCCGCCACTGATTATACCCCCACTCGTTTGGGAAAGCTACTGTGTTAGCGAAACGCGTCACAACTTCAAGTTGAACATAGATTAAAAATAGAAATTGTTTTTCCGTCGACTGTGTATTAACGTTCTCAAAATTGGACAAAATCATACATTAATCAACGATTTTTCTATAGGCAACCCAACGCACATTATATTTATATTGACAGTTACCTGTGGTGTAGGCAACCAAACATACATTTTAATGTCATTATTCATTATTGACAATACTCACCTATGAAACAAATAAATATTTTCATTTTTTAAATATTGATAAAAACGAATAGAACTTATACAGTCGACGGAAAAGCTTTGTAACTAACACGGGTATTAAAAGGGCAATTAACAATCTCGAACATTAACGATTGTTAATTGTTAATGGCCCTCATCAATACACTTGTTGATCAAATAACTATTATTTCATCATTTAATATTTTATTCAATCATAGACTTTGATATAACGACACTTTTCGTATTGTGAATTTTCTTTCTTTTTTCAGATATTATCCTTTGTACATAAGTCTCAAAATACGAAAAAAGTAATTTTTAAAAAATTAGAAGAAATCTAGAATGCAACAATGTTTGACTATTTGAAAATTCATGTTATTACTCAATTTTTAGTATTCATTCAAAGGCAATTTATAAATGAATTCGAAAACTACTTAGGAACATAAAATTTCATGATTCACGTTTCCTCTTGACAAACAGCCGCTGTGCGTTGAGCGATTTCCTCGTTATATTGTTCAACTCCCAGGTCAATCAAATGACGACGTTATAACCTGGAAAATAAAAACTGTATAGAAAAAAATTCAATTCCAAAAATACATCGTAAAGAATGTATAAAATTTCAGGATATACCACAATAAAAAAAATCATTTCAGTCAGTAATTTATTTAGTTCCTAAAATACAGAATATAAACTGCTTTATATTCGATGAAATGAAAAAATATCACCAATATGTATAAGTTTTACAAATAACGTTGGTTGATTGGTCTCTGGAAAGATGGACAAACACAACCAAATGCATATTTTGTCAAGATGAGGTTTCACAGCACACATACTGTGCTACTGCGGAGGCCTGACTAAATATGTTATCTCTGGGCTAGGCTAAGGTTTTCAACTATGGTTGAAAAATCACAACCTTCCCAATACAGAAAGTATCTGAGGATTAGCATAAGGAGTCTTCATTTAATATTTCAAAGATTCAGATAAATATAATTTTAAGCATTGTTCATTCAAACTCAACAGTATTAATTGTTAATATTTATTTAAAATATAAGACGACCAAATAGATATCAACCATTCTCCCTTATTAAACCTGTTTACCCTAGAAGATAGCTTAGGTGTGATTGTTGTGAATGAATTTCATGCACTGTATAATTTACAAATGTTTCTTTATATCTTTCACTAGTTTGATAAAGCTACTCTGTTGGCAAAACTCGTCACATGTTTAAAATGAACATTAGTTCAGAAATAATGAAGGTTTAAACAAACTAAATTGTTTTATTTCATCATTCAGTATAATTCTTCATCAAGTAAAAGCCTCATCTATTCAAATATTAAAATGATTTCAACTAACAGCGGTATTTTCATTTGAACTACCTACTAGAAATTACGAATGAGACTTACCAAGGAATATGACTGAATCAGATACAACTTAGGCCTGGAAGAACTTCAATTGCTCAATGTATATCTGCATATAAGTTCCATCTACCCTGCAGTACCCTAATGGTCCAATAAAAATGGTACTCTAGTTATTGAAGCAACTTGCAGACAGTGGCGGATTTAAACTTTTGCCGCCTAAGGGCTAGCGACAAATCTCCGCCCCCAAGTTAATTTATGGTTTGATTAAATTATCAGTTTGTAACTTGTAACATTTTTTTTTTCAATATATAAATACTATTTTATTTTAGTTGGAGTGGAACTAAATGTTTAATAGTAAAAAAACGAAAAACGTAGTTTGATTTGAGGTAATTAATTGTTATGCAAATTTTATTAAAATAACATATTGAAAGTAATATGTGATCGGTGATTCACCGACGGTGAAAATCTTTTAATAATACTGTTACTGTATGTACAATTGTACAGAATCAGAATACAAGCAAACCCACTTCTTTAATCAAAAACACTTTCTTCGTGAACTTGAATTTGAAAAGGAGTCAATAACATCATCAAAGTCCAATCTCTTTGTTATGTCAGATTCAATGTTCAGTATTGCCACATCCCTCAAACGTGCCTCAGTCATCGTTGATCTTTCGTAGCTTTTGATCCTCTTCAGGACGGAAAATGATCTTTCCGCTGAACAGTTCGATGCCGGGATTGTTAAAAACAGTTTTAATGCTATATCGACATAAGGATATAAGTCTTGAAGTGCATTATCGTGTAGAGCTTCGTAGAGTCCAATAATTGTCAGTGGGCGTTCTTTTTCTTTCAGTTCTTTCAAAAATCTAAAAAAATGTAAACATTCTCTAGCAAAATCTTCCGCCGTAGGGAGATCTTTGTGATACAAAGTGCACAGTTTCTTGCTGCATTCTCCAAGTGTTTTCATATTGGAGGCTTCTTCCCCATCATTATTATTGATAAGAAATCCAAACAACGAGTGAAGCTCATCATAAACAGTTTTTCTTCTTTCCATTTCAGAAATCAATGTGTCCAAAATGACGTTGTATGTATTCACTCTAAACTTGTCCCTACCAATCAACGTTACTTCTCCTTCTCTACTTTCATCGGACTGGAGTTTTCGTATCCGCCTTCGTTTTGTTACGTTTTCGTCTTCATATGTAGTCTCTTCTGATTTTACCAGTGCCCCATTTTCATAAATTTCGAATTCAAGTTCTCTTCTGAGACTACGTATGTACTCGGATAAAGATGCATATAATAGTGCTACTCTTGATAAATCGGTTTCACATGCCTGTAGTTTTTTACTTGTTACATTGAACCTGCATAGCAAATCTCCCCATAGAATTGATAAAAAAGCAGTTTCTAATCTGTGTAACTGACGGAGGTAGGTGGATGCTTCACTCCGTGTGGTTGCTTTTTCTGTTTCGTCATTTGATGTAACTGTAAGGGCTTCTATGATTTCATTCCAGTCTTCATTTAATGCCTTGCAAGCGTCATCCCTTGCTGACCAACGTGTTTTTGACAAAGTTTTAAGGCTTAGGTTGTGTTTTTTATTCAGACAACTTGCAAGTACTTCCCACCTTTTGGTAGAGCACGAAAAGAAATTGTACAGGTTGTTAAGAAGCATGAAAAAGTTACGACTTTCTTCGCAACTACTAGTCGAATGCTCCCCGACTAAATTCAGTGAATGAGCACTGCAAGGAGAATACATTGCTGTTGGTGTTTTTTCTCGAATTCTGGCTTGCAGACCAGTATATTTTCCTGACATATTAGAGGCATTATCATATGCCTGGCCCCTGCAGTTTTCTATATCAATTTCATACTTTTTCAGAACATCCATAACAGCATGGAAGAGCTCCTCTGATTTGTGGCCAACATTTGGTAGAAAGCAGAGAAATCTTTCCACTGGAAGTCCGTTTTCAGGAACGTACCTGATTATTATAGATAACTGGTCAACATGGGAAATGTCAGGTGTAGAATCGATCACTAAAGAAAAATATTTTGCTGCTTTTATTTCAGCTACTACTTCCTCTGTAACTTTTTGACCCACCACTTTAAGGAATTCTTCATATGTGGTGGAGGACAAGTATGAAGTGTGCCCTTGGCCTGGATTTCCATGCTTCGAAATGTGAGCCGCTAGGAAGGGGTCAAATTCTGATATTAGTTCAATACACATAATAAAATTTCCACAATTATGTGTCGACCCAAATTTCTCATAATGCCCTCTCAAAGGTAAACCAGCAGCAGCTAAGGACCTCACAACTGCAACTACTCGTTTCAAAACATTTCTCCAATAACTCTTTTCATCCTCAAGTTGAATCATAATCTGAGAGTCAATTCTTCCGGCCGTTGTCATTCTTCTTTTCATTACTAAGACACAAGATTTGTGGTCTGATGAATTTTCATGGCTTTTTAAGTAGTCGCTTCCGTGTTTCCAGTCATCGAATCCCTCTTTTGCTAGTTTCGAAATTCCTCCAAAAAGTTGACATGGTATACAAAAAAGTTTCCCAGAACTTTCGGAGTACATTAGGTAGGATCTTTTGACTTCCTGTCCATTAATTAAGTTAGTTTTAAATAGAGTTTGAGTTAGGAAGCGATGTTGGCCGCCGATGAATCTTTTGGAACGACTAAAATCTAAGTTTGAAACATCCTGGTTGATACCAGTGCTTAACACTCTATCTCGAGTGTTATCATTTACTGGCCACAGAGCAGGGTCACATACAAAATCTGTCTCTTGATTATCGTTAAGTCCTGTAATATTTGAACTTGTATGGGGGACTGTTTTAAGGATCTGCTTAACATTGTCAGATGTAGAGGTACACTCAATTTCAGAGTATTTGAAACAATTGCTCCGTTCTTCTGTTGTTGGTGACGTTGGTGTTGCAGTTTCATGGCTACTCACTGATTCTTCTGAGTTCAAAGAACTGGTACTCGGGCCTAATTCACTCTCGGGAAATTTTGTTTGTGTAGGCAGGTCTGATTCCACGAAATTTTTGCTTCCAGGCAATCCATTTCCAGATTCGGGTTTTTGGAAGAAAGTAAATATTTTACTGGTCTTATTTATTACTTCCTGTTCTCTTTTATTCTTTTGTAATGTTGCTTTTCTGTAAGCAGCACCGCTTAGACGCTTTCTGCCGTCACTCATGATTTTTTCATTGAAATTCCTGAAAAAACGTAATGAAGAAATGAAAATTCAACATTGTTGTAAAATTAAAATATCATCATGTTGGTAAAACGCTAAGTCTTTCTGTTTGATTTTTCAACTCGAAAACTGTATAGGCTAGGGCTAGGAACTTGAAATTTTGCACATTCATTACTGCAATTATTACTGAACTGAAAATTCCACTTGTATTTCCATCCAGGTAAAATGGTAAAATATTATATTGTTAATGTTCTTACTTTCTTTTTTAATGCTGGAAATGTAACAGGCTTACAAGAAATATCTACTAATACGCCCTACTAAAATTACCAAATTAGACTATGCTAATATATTGTCTTTTGTTCACTCACCGTTATGAAGAAAGACGAAAGAAAGTTTGATACATCAATAGCCTACCATCTCACAATAATGTGCAATTAAATGCAAAACGTACGCAATTTAAATACTGTATGCAACTGTACAACTGAACGATAACTTAAAAGGGCTATAAAACTTCACCTGAGATCACTGACAACATGAACATTCAACAAAACACTGGATACCGTATAATGTTGCTCTGTTGCTCTACAGTAACTCGTGAGTCATCACGCCACTTTGCTGATTCGAACGAGTCCATTGCTGTTTTCGGGGGATGGGAGCTTGGTAGAGGCCGTTGAGGGATGATGCGATAGTGCGTATTATTAGTGGAGGTGGAATGTGGAAAGGTTTGATCATTAACAGTACGTGTGACTGAGTAGTTTCTCTTCTGTTTTGTTTTAACCCTCCACTCTCCTAGTTATGAAGTTTATTTATTGATTTTAACTAAATATTTTTTTAAGTTTCAAACTAACAAAAAACATGCTTCTAAAATTCGCCGCCCTTAAATATCTGCCGCCCTGGGCTGCAGCCCCTACAGCCCTCCCCTAAATCCGCCACTGCTTGCAGACAATCATCAATCATATATCTAAGATTTAAAAAAAATGTGAAGTTATAACAAAGAAATCATGCTCTAACGAGAAATAGCCAAATGGCTTGTTTACAGCTGATAAGTTTGCCTTATTTTTTCATTTGTTGCTATATATCATAACATGATGAACAATTTTCACAAAATGGTTGAAGGGTGTGAGTGATTATTAATTGCTTCAGCAACAGTACCTATATATTGTAGTTTTTATGGAATAAAAAGCTATCAAATTAATATATTAACGTATATTTCAACATACCGGTTTTGGATCAAGTGTAATTCCGGAACGATAATATTAATAATGTTACCAAACGTTTCATTTGCGGAGAAATTATTCTATATAAATACATAATCATAATATTCACAAAAATAGTAAAAGATAAGCGACTTTTTTCTCGGTTAAAAAAAACCTACAAGAGGCGGTGTGGGGAGTAAGAAGCCACGCCATTTCGAATAAAAAAATGACAATGTAGATAAAACTGCTCAATGCTGCCAACTATCAGAAAGTTACCTCTCTAGTAGGTATGCAATCAACATACATTGATGCTTATTCAGTTGTATATCTAGTGGTCAAAAAATTCTGCAATGTTACCAACTATCAGAAAATTGAATCTAATAGGTATGCAACTAAGCATGCATTAATGCCTATTCAGTTGTATAACTAGTGACATCTAATAGGTATACAACCAAACATGCATTAATGCCTGTACAGTTGCATACCTCCTGGTAGGTTAGTTACTATACAGTGTGTCCAAATGAAATTATGCTAGGATATACAATGATTATTATTAATTTTCTATAACAGTTAAATTCGAAATACTTCTAAACACAAATAAAATTGAATAATTGTAGAAAAATGATAGAACAAAAAACCATTCCATTTTAGATTTAGCCAAGATAGATTTTGGAACAATTCAACATGCAAAGTTGAACTAGAAAATATGAGATTTGTTTTGTATTAAGCAAACTCTATTCCCCTAGGACCTAGGTCCATTGTTATTTCTACGCTCGAGTAATGTTAGAATATCAATAATAAGTATGTAAACTTACAGTTGAATTTTATCAAAGCATTCACTTCCTTCTTTGCATTGTCCTAATATTTTCATATTCCAATATAATAAACTTAGAATGACATGCTGTTGTTGTTTTTTTTCACTTTCCTGAAAAACACACATTTTAAAATGATTATTGCGTTTATCTGAAATATGCACTTGAACTTATAAATAAAACTGAGTTCACCAAATCGATTATACATAATAATTGCTTGAAATAAAACAATTAATTCGTTAAAATCTACATTATACAACTTCAAGTGGATAACACAGTAGCTTTCCCAAACGAGTTTGAGAAAGCTACTTTGATTCCGAAACGCATCACAACTTTAAGTTGAACATAGGCTCAAATATAATGTAGATTTAAACAAATTAATTGTTTTATTTCATCATTCAGTATAATTCTTCATTAAATAAAAGCCTCATCTATTCAAATATTAAAATGATTTCAAATAGCAGTGGTATGTTCATTTGAACTACCTACTTGAAATTATGAATAAGACTTACCAAGGACAACTGAATCAGATAATAGTTAGGCCTGAAAAAACTTCAATTGCTTATTGTATATCTGCATATAAGCTCCATCTACTTTGCAGTACCCTAATGGTCCAATAAAAATGGTAATAGCTAAGTTTACCTTATTTTTTCATTTGTTGCTATATATCATAACAAGATGAACAATTTTCACAAAATGATTGAAGGGTGTGAGTGATTATCAATTGCTTTAGTAATAGTGTATATTGTATAAAAAGCTATCAAATTAATATTAACGTCTATTTCAACATACCATTTTTGGATCAAGTGTAATTCCGGAACGATAATATTACCGAACGTTTCATTTGTGGAGAAATTTTTCAATATAAATACATATGCACAAAAATAGTAAAAAATAAGCGACTTTTTTCTCGGTGAAAAAACCATAGAAGTGGCGGTGCGGGGAGTAACGGAGTAATGCTCGTATTTATAAACAAGACTCAAGGCTGAGCACGGTCTTGAGCATTCGTTTATGACACTTTTTCCATGTAAAATGTGTCAAAAACTAATGACAAAGCCATACTCAGCCTTGATTCTTGTTTATAAATACGGGCATAAGACTCACAAAACATATGTTTTGTGGTAAGACTCCACGGGCCACGCCATCATATTTCTCTATGGAAAAAAATGACAATGTAGACCATAGAATACGATATTGTTCAATGCTGCCAACTATCAGAGTTACCTCTCTAGTAGGTATGCAACCAAACATGCATTAATGCTTATTCAGTTGTGTAGCTAGTTGTTCACCAAATCGATTATACATAATAATTACATATACTTACATTTAAACATTTTTAAAGTAGTCCCTGTAAAATTGGCTGAAATTTTTATACAATAAAATCGTTTGAGCAGAAGAAGAAAAAAACAGCTGTTAACTTAAAATTTATTATTTTTGAATTCCTTAAGCCCGCTTTATACTAAGCAATTCTTCATGCAGGATGCAATATTCTTGATTGAAAGCATGCGCAGTAGAGGCAAGTTTCTTGCCATTTTAAGCTGAAGGTGGGTCTATTCTCAAACAGTGACTTTTTTGTGCGAGATTCCACTTTTGTCGAATAAGAATTTATACAAATTATACAAAAAGTTAGTTTATAAACAATATAAACATCAGATGACACTAACCTCATAAATAAACTGTTATTTTTTTGTTTGTATCCACATTGAAAATTGCATATTATGAACCGTAATAATTGCAAGCAAGATCTTGCAAAGTGAAAGTGTTGCTACAATACATTGCAAGAAGAATTGCGAACTGTAAAGCGGGCTTTACAGTGGAATGTCTCAATATTATGCACCAAATAAAAATATTTTCATTAAGACGGACTTTTATCAGTAACTTCTTCTATAATAGTACATTCTTTATCGTCTGTAGTTTGATCAGTTTTGTCTGTTGATTTATCCGATATTTGAGTAACAATCGGTTTCGTTCTATTATTATAAACTGGTAGTCTTTGTCTCATTATTGGCGGCATCATGTGATGGCGAGGTAGATAAATACCCGGACCGCCAGGCATAACTCTCGGATAAAAAGCAGGAGGATAAAATCTTTGTAAAGGATACGCAGGAGGTCGAATCATACCAGGTGGCGCCCAGAAATCGGGAATTCCCTACAAGAAATACCAGTACGAATTATATATACTTCAGTTAATACAATTATATTACCTCGTAATATCCATAATCCAAAGAAGGATCTCTGTAAGGAATCGCATCCTTACGTCTCGGAGATCGGCTTCTACCCCGTTCTGATTTGTATCTTTTATCTCTTTCGTACTCTGGACTTCTACCATAACGTTTTCTATCTCGTGAACCTGTTAAATAAAATTTGATAACATTGAAAATACAGGTGAGTATACAGGGTGTCCCACGACGAGTTAAAACTATCTGTATAATATGGCAAAATACTTATAGTAAAATCATAAAAATTTCTACGTTTCTACATTTTTAAAATCTACGTAAAATTTTAGTAAAATCTGTAAAAAATAGTTTTTTTGGGATGAAAATTTGTTGATTGGAGTTTTTTGGAATAAAAATTTGTTAAAAGTAATTTTTTTGGGATAAAAATGGGGTTTTTTGTAATGAAAAATTGACTATAGAACTGTTTTTTGGAATAAAAATTTGTAATAAAGGGGTTTTTGGGGATGAAAATTTGCAAATTGGGTTTATTTTTAATGAAAATCTGTAAAAAGGAGTTTTTTGGGATGAAAAATTTGTGGATTGGGGTTTTACGGAGCAAAAATTTGTTAAAAGTAATTTTTTGGGATGAAAATGGGGTTTTTTGTAATGAAAAATTCACTATAGATCTGTTTTTGGAATAAAAATTTGTAAAATTGGATTATTTGGAATAAAAATTTGTAAAAAAGGGGTTTTTGGGGATGAAAATTTGTAAATTGAGGTTTTTTGTAATGAAAAAGTAGTTTTTTGGGTTTTTTTGTAATGAAAAATTGACAATATTTTCTCTCATTTTTTGGGAATCAAACCACAATAATGTTTTTTATTTTTTTATTTCGACGAAATAAAAAAAAAATATTATTGTGGTTCGATCCCCAAAAAATGTGAGAAAAAATAACAAGTAATGCCACAAGGAACTTACAGAAGAAAAATTGACTAGAGGAACCAGTTTTTTGGAATACAAATTTGTAAAATGGGGGTTGTTTGGGATGAAAATTTGTAAATTGGGTTTATTTTTAATGAAAATCTGTGAAAAGGAGTTTTTTTGGGATGAAAAATTTGTTGATTGGGGTTTTTCGGAGCAAAAATTTGTTAAAAGTAATTTTTTTGGAATGAAAATGTGTTTTTTTGTAATGAAAAATTGACTATAGAACTGTTTTTTCGAATAAAAATTTGTAAAATTGGGTAGCACATATGTTCTTGTAACAACTTTGCTATATTTACCATGTATTGAAAGCAAATTTACATAATCTTTTTTTATTTCTTTAGACCACACCTGCATCTCTCAAAATTTACAGAAATCATTCAATATTTGGATAACGGTAAGGTTTAGGTATAGGAAAGTATACATGAATTTGCCTTATTTTTTACCCCTGTATGCATTAAAATGGAAAAAACCGGGTGGTTCCATTTAAGAAAATAAAGAAATTTGATATTTATGAAGTTAAACTTTGAACACTTTATACACACCCTGTATAAAATTAAACATTTTTCAACATAGATTCAAATACGTCTGACCTTGCTAAAAGCAATCGAACAGAAACTATTTTCATATCTTTAAGGGTATCCTCGTAAAAAAATAATTTACAAGGGTCTGCAACGGTCAAATTTTTTACAAAAGAATCAATAACTCAAAAAGTATGCATTTTTCGAAAAAAGTTTTCAGACAAAACTATACTAAAATTTTACGTAGAGACTTAAATATAAAATGCGATTTGGGAAAGTGTAGCTTACCCGATGGCTGAGGTGATCTACTGCTTCTTTTTTCATAGTAATCGTAATGTTTTGTCTTGCTCCTTTTTGGCGACCTACTGAGTGATCTGGGAGATGCTGATCGTTTTTTGGAAGTAGATGGTCTTGTTCCAGATAGAGACCTACTTCGTCTTGACCTGCCATACTTTTCTCGAGATCTCGACCTTTTCTTCAAATCCGGATGATTCTTACGATATTCGCCCGGTCTTAGAGGAGTTAAAGATTTTTTTCTTTCTCGATGGCTGCCTCGTTCTCTCGAATAAGATCTTCGTGACTCATAAATTTTCTTCGGTGTTTTATCTCTTTCTCTGCTGTATCTTCTACTTTTGTCCCTAAAGAATTATCTAGTAATAATTACATTCACATTGATTACAGAAATCTATTACCTCTCTCTCTCCGTACTTTTTCGTCTTTCTATAGCTCTCTCTTTACTTCTACGATCTCTACTTCTATCCCTTTCCGAACTACTATGTCTATCCCTACTTCTCCGCTTTCGATCTGGACTTCTGCCTCTATCTACAGTTCTTCGACTCCGTTCTAGACTTCTATCTCTATCTGGACTTCGTCGACGCCGATCTGGACTTCTACTTCTTTCCTTATTGCCTCTGGTTCGGTTTACACTTCTATCTCGAGTCCTTCTATCTGAGCTACTTCTACTTCTGGATCTACTGTTACTGCGCTTTTTCGAATCAGATTGGCTGTTATGGGGTGATCTTGGAGCTTCATACATGTTTGCATCTATCAATACTAACCGTTCTTCTCTATTCACGATGATGTCTTCTCTGTCAAATATCGATTTAAATCTTGGTGTGTGATCTAAAAATGTATTTGAAACTCAAAATATTGATTTTAATTGTATTGCAAGATTTAAATAAATGATAGTTCAATTAATTGCATCCAGTATCTTCGGAGTTCAGTCTTCTTGATCTTCTTTTTTCATTCTTCAAAATAATAGTGGACTTTTTCTTTCAAATATTTATAAATACATGTATAAAATATGATAACAAATTAAATAATTCCAAAAAAACTAAAAACATTGAGGATAAAATGATATATTTAAATCAGTTATGATTGTTTTTATATCATCTTCTGTCTTCAAAAATCTTTCCAAGTCATAACCTATGTCACAAAAGAACACTCAACATTAATAATTGGGAATGGGTGTTTAAATGGATTGAATTTTTTACAAATAATTTCTTCAATGCAACCAGCAGATTTTCAGAGACGAGTTAAAATATTTGAAATTCAACTAAAAAAATTCATTCACTTCATATTTGTAACTACTATTTATTAGTAATTTCAATTATATAAGCTGTAGTATATACCTAGTCAATATACTAATCAACTAGAGATATATGTTATTAAAAATGTTAAGTGTCAGAAAATATTAAATAAAGTATTAAATTCATAAGCATACATTTAGATATACACTACATAAACTAACCTTTCAAGATTTTTGATTGGTTATATTGCCCTGAATCCATAGTATATCTATATTCCATCCTCCAATCGATTTTTGCCAATACTGATACACTGCTATAAAAAACATGTTAAAAACCTGACTACAGCTGAGGAGTTAAAGTAATAAAAGTTCCTTTTTAGATTAAAAGATTGAAGGTTACAAACTGCATTATAAAAATATATGTATAAAATGAATATCAACGTATAGTGCATTTTTAATATAGGTTGCAATTTGAACAGTATGAAATAAATCTATCATTACCAATAATAATGTAATATTTAAATTTTGTGTTAGATTGAATTTAGAAACTTGATTGATAATTTAGTTACTTTCTTACATTGTATTAATTTAGTAACCTCCAAATTGTAACAATTCTTTGTTCAACCATACATATATTCCTTAAATATTTAAATGAATATGTCTTGATTTATTCTTTTACCCTTTCTACTATGTACCAATGGAACCAAAGATTTTGGATCATCTATACTTCTTTCCATAGGTCCTGGAGGCTGATTACTACTCAAGTTTCTTCTCTTGATACCTACTCGAATCGATTCCAATTCTACTAGGGACACATTTGCCAGAAGTCCATAGGTATGCCTAGAGCTAAGTCAGGATTTTAGTAATTCGTGAGATTTATCGTACATCTAACTTACCGAGGAGGACCGTTAAAACTAGCCATTCTTATAGATAGCAGCAGAGACTAGTTAGCAACGATTTAAAGATTACCTAGTTGTCTAGTTAGTATTTAGTAATAAAATCATAGATAACCCTTATATACTGAAAAATAAAATCATAAAATAAAATTGACATTTGTCCATGTCCATTTGTGAATTATTTCCTCTTTTATGACGCTATCAGAATGGCCTCTTGCTTGCAAGTATACACACCACCAGCTTTATATTTCAGATATCCATTTTTGTTTATATAAATATACGATTTTATTAGTTGTTAAGGGCCATTCGCACCGGTTACACTTAAACGTTAAATGTCACTCAA
>CAJUYG010000337.1:185623-207875 GCA_910591675.1 Galerucella calmariensis
TTAGTTAAGTATGACTTTTTAGGATAATCGGTGCGAATGGCCCTAAGAGATAACAAATATCTTGCAGTGGTCTTATTTAATTTAATTTTCTACATCACATGGGAAATTGTATGCTTAACCGTTTTTAAAATTGAAAGTTACAAGAAAACGCCTAAAACAAATGACAGTTCCAGATTTATTATTATTTTATGTGTCAATGTCATCTGTATGTCAGTTGCTTTAGATACTTCCATCTGGCACGTGAAAAAAATTATTTTCCACATCATACTGATATTATATTTTTTTCTATTAAATAATTTACTATGAGTACTATAGTTGAGAAAATTGCGGCAATTGAGGCCGAGGTAAGGAAGAGAATAAAGAAAAATGTAAAAATGTGTCCTAACCTAAAACCGGTTTTTAGATGGCTCGAACACAAAAAAATAAAGCAACAGCTGGACATTTGGGGCTCCTAAAGGCACGTATAGCAAAACTACGTAGAGAATTGATTACCCCAAAAGGAGGAGGGGGAGGAACTGGTGAAGGTTTTGACGTTGCAAAAACTGGAGATGCCAGAGTTGGTTTTGTAGGTTTCCCATCTGTTGGCAAGAGTACTTTGTTAAGTAACTTGGCAGGAGTGTATTCAGAAGTCGCAGCTTACGAGTTCACGACTCTTACGACTGTACCTGGATGCATTAAATATAAAGGAGCAAAAATCCAGGTACACATTTCATTATAATCTAAAGTAGACTTGAAAGTTTTGAATTGTTATACATTTTAGTTATTAGATCTTCCTGGTATTATTGAAGGAGCAAAGGATGGAAAAGGTAGAGGTAGACAAGTAATAGCTGTTGCAAGAACATGTAGCTTAATCTTTTTATGTCTTGATGTATTAAAACCTCTTGGACATAAGAAACTAATTGAACATGAATTGGAAGGCTTTGGCCTGAGGTTAAATAAACAGCCACCTAATATATATTTTCGGAAAAAGGACAAAGGTGGAATAAATTTAAATTGTATGGTGCCTCAGTCAGAACTTGACCCAGATACTGTCAAAACCATTTTATCAGAATATAAAATACACAATGCTGATGTCACTTTGAAATATGATGCTACCAGTGATGATCTTATTGATGTTATTGAAGGCAATAGAATTTATGTGCCTTGTATTTACATCTTGAATAAAATAGGTATGGAAGTTTTTAATCTTGACCATGATTAGTTGAAATTTTCCTTTTTAGATCAGATTAGTATTGAAGAATTAGATGTTATCTATAAAATACCTCACTGTGTACCTATATCTGCTCACCATCGATGGAATTTTGATGATTTGTTAGAAAAAATGTGGGAATACCTAAAATTGGTAAGAATGTAAGTTTTTCAGAATTTTTGTGTCACAAATATAACTCTCGAATTCAATTGGGTGTTTTTAGTTATACAAAACCAAAAGGACAGTTACCAGACTACAACTCCCCCATTGTATTGCATTCAGAACATACATCAGTTGAAGATTTTTGCAATAAACTACACAGAAGTATTGCCAAAGAATTTAAATAGTAAGTTTTATGCTTTTACAATATTGGATTAGTTTAAACACAATTATTTTTTTAGTGCTCTGGTTTGGGGATCGTCTGTTAAACATCAACCTCAAAAAGTCGGATTGGATCACATACTCAGCGACGAGGATGTAGTACAAATTGTTAAAAAAGTTTGAAACGTTCTCTCTTATACAGTTGTGGAAATGAATATATTTTAAGAAAATGTACGAGTGGCAGTATCGTTTCTTATGTAAGTCATAAAATATTTACATATTTTCTAGTAGTAGTGTTTTAGCAACTTATTTTGTGATCTTACATATGATACTTTGTTGTAACTAAGTTTGAAAAGATTAAAAAACATTTTAAGGCATGGCTCTTTTTTTATTTTCTATCGAAGCTTTGATGGACCAGTGCCGAAGCCTTCAAAAATAGTAAAAAGTGAAAAAAAATAATAGTAGGATAAATCCCTTTAGAAAAGGAGGAAGAGTGGGAAGGGGTGAGTTTTTAAGGGTAAAAAGTGGTTTATCCCGATTTCCGGCAAAACTACAAGTCCTACAGAAAAAAGTTAAAGGACAAAGTTGTGAGTAATTAAAAGCTCTACAACTTTTGTATTCACAATTTTTACATATGACCTCAAAATTTATGTGAAAAATTCAAATAACCAAGTTTTTGGTTTTTTATTTTTATCTTTTTCAAAAAAAGTATTTTTTCACGAAATTTCGTGAAAACTTACCTTATTATGTCCCAAATACACCGTAATTTATTTGATTTGAAATACTTTTTTTTTACCCTGTTTTGACTTAATATCAAAAAAGCACCCTAATTTTCAATCGAAAATTCTCACGTCAAAATATCAGCTTTTTGGTCGTTGAAATCTCTACTTTCTGATAGTTTGGAAAAAAATATACATCTCCATGGTGAATGTTCTCAGAAAAGGCAAAAAATTAAAAAAACTCAAATTCGAAGTTTTTTTTGATCACTATGTACAATTTCATCGCAAGAAAATTTTTTATCTAACGAGAAAAACAAGAAAAAAATAAAAACTTCAATGAAGAGATTACAGTCACAAGGATTTTCCTGTAAACGAGTGGATGAAGATGCTGGGGCTGACATAATAATTAAGACCTCGATAGAAATTACCAGAGATAGATACTAATAAAACTGCCATTGTGGTGGGTCAAGATATTGATCTTTTGGTCCTTTAAAATCAATCAAATTCAAATAATCACACCATTTATTTTCTCAAACCAGGCTCTGGGTATGAGAAGGATCTGTTTTTCACGTCTAACAGTTTCGAACATGAATCCTTCAAAAATATTGTTGCACTTTTGCATTGCTTCTCTGATTGCGATACAACATCTGGATTTGCCGTGAAAGGAAAGAAAAGTGTCGTAGATTTATTATTAGACGCTAAGAATTTGTTAAATTTGGCCAATGTTTTTTTTAAGAAAGATGCAATGAAAGAAAGTATAAAAAAAATGGATTACAATTAATCAAATCTATTTATATATGTAAAAATGAAAAAATGTCACTAAATCAATTAGGGTTTCAAAAATATCAATTGGCAAAAATTAAATCATCCTTCATTTTGTCAAACCTCCCACCCACAGAAGGAGCAGCAGAACAACATTGGTTACAGGTCATATTATCAGCTTCAAACTTGGTTGGGCAACGAATTGACAGCAACAGATTGGGGCTGGAAGCAGCATCAACGTGGCATTATGCCCAAATTTACAGAAAATGATTTAATTCCGGAAATATTGCTCAAAGCTATTTGCTGCAGCTGTGAAACTGGATGTAACAGATTAAAATGTGGCTGCTGAAAACATGGTTTGAAATAAAATTGTCATGGTTCTGGAAATTGCTCCATTATGGAAGAAATAACCTACGAAGATGTAAATGATTCAGATGAAATCGTGTATGAAGAATCAATAGAGACTGGATATAACATTGCAGAAGAAGGTCTTGAAGATTTCGAAGATCAACTAGAGTTGGAGAGGTTTGTCGAGTCTAACGATGAAGAAATGTCATCAAAGAAACAAAAATTAACGGATAGATGATTAGAATTCAAGATAATGTATTTATAAATATCAAGATTAACGTTTTTAAAATTATCGGGTATTTGATATTAAGTCAAAATAGGGTGAAAAAACAGTATTTCAATTCAAACAAATTACAGTGTATTTGGGACATAATAAGGTAAGTTTTCACGAAATTTCGTGAAAAAAATATATTTTTTGAAAAAGATATAAATTAAAAACCAAAAACTTGTTTATTTGAACCTTTCACATAAATTTTGAGGTTATGTGTAGAAATTGTGGATACAAAAGTTGTAGAGCTTTTTATTACTCACAACTTTGCCATTTGACTTTTTTCCGTAGGGCTTGTAGTTTTAGATAGAGATAGAGATAAACCATTTTTCACTCTTCTAATGGGTTTTATCCTACTATTATTTTTTTATGTTTCAAAAATTATCGACCTGGTCTATGAAATTTAGTTTGTCGGCTAATACATTGTGCAACGAATCTATTTCTCAATGAATAGAGGACAAAAGGGATAGATAATGATTGCAGGTAGCATACTTACATAAAAAGTACATAACCAGTAAGTCGACATCGGTAATTTGTAAGGCACTGCGCTGAGAGCTGTTACATAGAATTAACAAAACATCTACAATACTTTACGTACATAAAACAGATCTACAAAAATGATTTTTTATTTTTCCAGTTATGTTATTAATTGAGAAATAAAAATAAAAACAATAAAAAGATTGATGAATACAAAAACAGTGTAAATATACGACATACAGTTCCCACTCATACAAAATATTATCGATTCAAGTGATTATGTAAGCAGTTGATCCTGGTCTCCTCACGTCAGTTACGGCAGTGGCTTCCCCAGTACTATAATTTTTACTGATTGCAGTTACCGCTGCAAACCCATAATCATCATCAAAATCGTATTTATGCCCAATAGCTGCTAAACCATTCACTATATCAATTCCCTGAAATTATTAAAAATAATAAAAACTCGAATAAATGGACTCCTTTTTAAAAATCTCATCGTACACCCATAAATTTTTGCAAATAAAATTGTTATAATTCAAAAGTCAACAAGCACTCCAAAGCGAAAGTTACCGTCGTATTGTATTCCCCTTCAAAAATAATTTTCATAGGAACCAGCTGGTGATGTAATCTCTTTTCATTTATCGCGCTGGCCAGATCCTTTTCGAACCAAAGATGTTTGACGATTGTCTGAAAATATAAATTACGCGAGACGTCGGATATATAGTTATTTCGAAACTTACCAGAGCTAATGCAGTTGTAATTTTACTTCCGCCCGCTCCTCCAGGTACTAAAACAACATTTTTATACTCATCCAATACAATAACGGGAGTCATTGAAGACATAGGTCGTTTTCCTGGTTTTATAAAATTAGCCTTAGCAGGTGGCAGACCAAAACCGTTTGTGGAATTCGGTTGGGAGAAATCGTCCATGCTATCATTTAATATAATTCCTGTGCTGTTAGATTGAAAACCGGCGCCCCAACTAAATAAAAACGGACAAATTTAAATTTGTCAGTAACTCGCTAAAAATCGCCTGAAGTGAAGTTCGCGCATAGCATTAACCCTACTCTGTGATTTAACTACTGTCTCGTGTCAGATGTCAGGCCGTTTTTAGCGAACAGTAGTAATAAACATACCTTCGAAAAATTGACTTGTGTGACTGATTTACTTACATGAAGTTGATAGTACTGGTGACTGATACGGCGTCTCCTTGCGCCGAAAGAACTGATACATGAGAAGTTCCGTGATCTTCTTGAAAATTCGTAGTTGCTCCATAGTAGGATGGATCTTGCGATGTTGCATTGTCTTTTATTAATTTTCTAGTATCTTTAGCATAATTTATTGAATATATTTTATTAATCAACTGAAATCACGCATTTAATTTGTAAAAATACACACATTCAATTTGGTTTCAACTTACCGATGTTACATTAAGATAATCTGGATCGGAAAATTGCGTTCTTTTTGCGTAACCGAATTTAAAACTTTCAATTATCCTTTGATTGGTGGTAATTGAATCAGGTTGGGTAACATCTAGGAAATTACTGAGTATATTTAAAATGTAGGTTAAAATTAAACCACTTGCTGGCAATGGCGGTGATATTACGGTATAATTTTTGTAGATGGTACTTTTTACCGGTTCTTTCCACAAAGGTCTGTAAAAAATACAACACAAAGTGGTTCTAATATACGTTTTGGTGAAACAAGAGTAAACTTACTTGTAATTCTTCATATCTTCAACGGTTATAATACCTCCTTTGTCACGAATATCTTGAACAAAACCAGAAGTTAAAGATCCATCGTGCAATGCATCTCCTCCTTCGTTAGCGATTATTTCTAAAGTTTTTGCCATTCGAGGTCTCTTGAAGTACTCTCCCAATTTGAATGTATCGTTAGTTTTTTTGTCGAAAAACGTATCTCTACACCAAATATCAAAAAGTTGAGATACAAAACACTCGATAAAAAGAATAATATATCACATACAATGAGCCTTTTCAGAAATTTTTTTATTGGTTTAAATTAAAGTATTTTATGAAAAAATGTCCCCTTATATTTCTATTTTTTTGGAGCTTGTTTTCTATCCTGAAAAAATTATCAAAACTACGGAAAGCAGCGCGCGGTTTGAACATGACGTCACTCCTCCCTACTTCGTGACGTTAAAGAGCCTACGACCTTGAAAACGACAGACCGTTATTTCCATAGGATTTGTAAAGTTTGCTTCTCTGGTTTATGATTTTGACATCTCATGTAACCTCGAAATTGATATTCTCTTTCTTTTGGATTATTTGTTTTTGTTAAAATAACATTATAAATTGCCCAAGCAAAATATTCATTTTCGTTCCTCGAGATGAAAACAGACGAAAATCATGGTTCGAAAAAGCAAAAGCTCAAAAGAAGTTGACCAAAACGAGGAATATTTTCTTCTTCGTTGGATGTTTTGGCCTCGGCCATAGCAGCAATTGGCTAACCATTCTGACAAATACTGCCAACATAACTCCAGACCTTATGACGTCACTTACCCCAAGGTCAAACGCGTGTTCAAATTACCTAAAGCTGCTCAAAATGAAAAATTAGCAGTAAGCTTTCAAATAAAATATTTGTTTCGAGATTTAAGCATTCACTGAAAAAGCCCATTAGGCTAGAATGTATTTAATAGGCATTGGTAGTTAAATAAAACTCATAAACTGCGAAAAGTGACGCTTCTCGCGCCCATGACATCATGAAGTATGTGATTGGTCCGTTTGCGATTCTGTCGAAACGAAAAAAAATGATCAGTCGGTCGGCGGGTGTAGGAATTTCCATACCACGCAGCTCAAGATTGGGAAGTTGAAGTTATATATGTGGATAGATTTGTAGGATGAAGCGGCGCATTTATATAAAATTGACTTGGGATTTCTGTTAAATGAAGAGAGGAAAAATTACGCATTTAGCACCCAGTACCTACAGAAATATTCTATCGTTTGTTACCTCATGACTGGATCATCCCACAGCAATTTTTTCCTCATACTAAATCTAGAAAGTAAATGTTTAGTGACATATTGTCCGTTTTTACATATGTCGATCGTGGGTTGAAGTAGATCCTTCCATGGTATACCGCCGCCAAAACGTTTATATAGTTCCCAGTAGCCTCGCAATTCACCAGGTACAGCTACTGATTTTCCCCCTGAAAAGAAATATGGACTGTACCAACTGTAATAAAATTAAAGCTAATTCACCTCTTAAAGAATGATTTGATGGTTGACCTAAGTACATGTCTTCTCTTGATGCTGCAGGTGCTGTTTCTCTTGCGTCTAAAGCCCACGTTTCCCCTGTAGTTTTATTGTATAAAACTAGGAAGAAGCCGCCTCCTAAGCCCATGCTTTCCGACATCATAATACCTTCGCAAAATAATGTAGCAATTGCCGCGTCTACTGCATTTCCACCTTTATGTAAAATAGAACTGAAAATAAAGAAATATATGTGTACATTTTTTTGGTCCACCCGGTACTAATATTTATTTACTACTGATATGCAAAATGAAATGTAGAATGAGTTTACTGATACAGTATTCGTATGAGCGAAATTTTAATTTGTATAATGATATTCATTAAAATAATTTATGTGCATTTTTTTAATCCTCTAAATATCAGTTGTCTGAAAATAAATTAACAATATTGATGACTTTTATATTCGTCTACCCTGCCTGTAAATTAAGCTAGTATGTGTTCTTAGTTCTTAATTTAAATTTTAGATACTACCTACTATTTTAAATGAAAAAATACTTACACTCCTATATCAGAACAACCATGTCCACTACTAGCTACAGCACCTACTTTATGTTTTTCGTGCCTCCTTGACACCACTACCACTACAGCAATGGCAATTAAAATTATTGCAAGAACTAAAGCTCCGATTGCAATACGTTGCGAGGATTTTTTCCTGTAAGTAAATGTTACCATAACGCTGGATATATTTTTTATATTTAGGTACACTTCTGGCGAACAATATAATTGGAATGAAAAAAATATGGGATTCTTTAAGTGAAAACATATTTAGACTGGTTGTTCGAATTTTATCTTGTACTTAAAATTAATGAATAATAACATACGTGATGAAAAATAAAAATAAATAAAAAGTACCTTGAGGTACATATCAAATTTATACAGGTTAGCGAGAAAGTCTGGCACCAAGTCTTTTTCTTTGAAAATAATAAACCAAATTTTAGGGTTATGGGTTATGAACAGTATTGTATTCTTCGTTTTTAAGAGGAACTGTCAAAAATAGCCCCAAAATTTGATAATTAAATATTAAATATACACATACAGAGAAGCGAGAAAGTCTGGCACCAAGTCATAAGATTTGTTCCCGTACAAAGTTCCTAACTGTTATGGACATATTGAGTCTGCGCAGTATCAGAGTTCAGGCTCTGCTGGAACGCTTTTTTGATACTACGCAGACTCAATATGTCCATAACAGTTAGGAACTTACTTCGGGAACAAATCTTATATTGTTAATTTATTTCAAAGAAAATGACTTGGTGCCAGACTTTCTCACTTCCCTGTATGTGTATATTTAAAGCAAGGTTTTATATAGTGTGTCAATTGTAACATGCGGAAAATACTGAAAAAGTTTAGGAGACTTTGTAGATCATTCTTTAAAATAGTAGTCTTTTGGTACTTTTTCCGGGATTTTAAACCTAAGCAAATAATTGTTACTGTCAACTGTCAGTTGGTGGACAAGCCCTATAGGGCATGTCCACGACAGTTGACAATGCCTTGGTGGTAAAACAATAAACAATAGACACGATGAAAAATTATCAAACAACAAAAAACTATTAACCTATATTATATATTATTAAATATGCAAGCTCAACAATTAAAATAACTTTAAAAGTACACTGAAGCAAAACCAACTAAACTCAAACACGATCTATCATTATAAATCAGCATAACCTCACTATCAAGTACCACGTGTTCTGAACGCTTTGTTTATTGTTTTACCACCAGACTCTTGTCAAAATAGTTTGTGACGTCACGTGGAGATGCCCTATTCAACTAATTTTTCACATAACCTCAAAATTGTTCAATAAAATGCGAACAACTAAACTTGATATGATTGTAGCTTTCTCATGCCGAATAAACAGATTTTTTTGTCAAAAAGTCTAATAGTATTCAAGATATTCCATCGGTTTTTCCTCATTTTATTCGAAAATTTTGAGGTTATGTAAGAAACTATATATAAAAGTTGGGAGATTTTTCAATTGTCGAAAGTTTTGTAGGTATTAAACTTTTTCGACAAATATTAGTATTTACGAAACAAATAGTGAAAAACAATTTCTCATTTAATTTAAACATTAAACTTGTAACTAACATCTGTTATCCTGAGTCCGTCCATATTATAATCCAATTGAATGATGTATTGAACTGGATTGTTCTAAATTAATGGAAAAATGGTATTTTTAAAACACGTTATTTCCAATTATTCTACGATTTTACGTAATTTCATGGCCATTCACAAATAATACATATTTGTGTGACCATTTTTTATCACCAGTAGCGTATCACTGAAGGGTCAGAAAGGTGTATATTTTTAGTTTAATAATATGATGGGAAAGAATAGTATTGACAATAATTGCGGTCCAATGTAGAGACTAGAGAGAGAACATGTAAAGATTCATTATTGAGAAACTTGAGAAATTTCATATATTAAAAGGTTGACAATGTCAAATAATACCATGTATATACTATTTATTTCAGTTGGTATTAGGTAACTAAGATATTTGATATTCAGTCAAAGAAAAAAAAGAGTGAGATTCAAAAACAAATTTAAACTCATTGAGAAAGAAGATTATTGGATATATTTAAGATATTCGGCCATGAAATCATTATACAATCAAGAAAACAATGTTTCACTATTGATAATTAGAGAACAAACCGTGACTTTAAGAGAAACAAAATTATTTTGATATACAAACAAGATGAGATATTTTTATTTTTAAAAATAGAATAAATGAAATTTAATCCTTAAAGGCCTTTTTGTGGTCTGTTGAATGTAGTATTTTATGGTGTTTATTTTTACTAAAATCAGTTGAGAAGATATAGAAGAAAAAAGACTCAAAATAGCTACAATAAAAGTAGAGAAAAATAGACGAGCAATAATTGTAGCATTATTTTGAAGAGTAATCTTTTTAGGCAAGCATTTTTTAAGTAACAATATCAAAGACTGTCATAAATCAATAAACATTATTATAATATTTAATAATGTTCCACTTTTTATTCTATAAATTCAACAAAAAAAAAAAATAAATGAATGAAATATAGCACGTGTTTGAGAAATTAAATAAATAATCTAATTAAAAAACATCACTTACATTTTTTTATACTAAATAATACCACCGATTATATATATTTTTTGTCAACTATTCCAATTAAACCAGATCACTGTAAAATTTTTTTTCAATAGAAAGCTAGACTACCAGCATCAAACTAAACAGAGTCAGCCGGTGCCGGTCAATTCAATAAATAAATTCATCATATTACTTCCAATGGTTAGATTGTAGCAATGGAATAATGACGAGTCACTTTGGTTATCCCAGTGGCGTCGATTTAAATCAAGTAAGAAATATATTGATACTCGTCTATTATTAGACTTAATGTATTTGGTGCATTTTAAATTGAATGGAAAATATTATCTGTAAATGCAAACCCTTATTAATTGTATAAAATTCATCAATAGGTCGTTAAACTTTTTATAAGTTTATGAATGAAGTATGAGAATCACGAATTACGCCTACATTTTAAAATTATTTACAATACAGAATGTCCCAATAAAGTTTGGTATATCAAAGTTAAATTTTTCAGTATGGGACAACCTTTATTTTATTGAAGTTTCTGTTAATCCGTGAAAAATAAGCTATAGATTAATAAGGATTTCCTATACCTTAGTGTTCCAAATTGTCGACTTTAAAAAAAAATTACCTTTTTATAGTTCATTTATTAGATTGTTCAATATGTAATATGGGGCTTATTTTAAATGGACCACCATGATCATGTATTAAAATACTGCACAACATTGAAAAAATAGTCCTGTTTCGAGTGTTCTATACCTAGATTATTGTCTTAAAAAGTCAAAAAATCATTTTTCCTCCAACCATCAAAAAATTTTGACATTTTTGTACTATTTTCAGGTGCAAAAGCCATCAATTTCCTTACCGTACAAAAATTTGCTCGTTGTTTAGCAACACTTTTAATCCTAGGATTAAAAACGCTACTTTTAATCCTATGACTGAAAGTAATTGCATTTGAGCTCTCTAATTGAAATTTGAAGAAAAAAACATTGTCTCTTACAAACTTAGTAAAACAAACTAATTGGGCAACTATATATAAGTATTTATTTGTTATTTATAGTGATATTGAATGTACAATTGGAACAATTATTGCCAAAATTCAAAGCACCACTGAAATTATCACTAACAATTTTCGAACAATTCAAAAGATTTTCATTAATGTTAGAACAACTCAAAATATTCTCCGTAACTGTTGATGAAACATTCGAGGAAATATCTGAACAGGTACTTGTACCTTCTTTGTCAGGTTGCAATATTTTTCTGGCAGTATTATTTTTGTTGATACGTGATTCTTCAATATATCCTTCTGCCACCGTACTCGATTTCCAACCTCCATGTCTTTTAAGACAAGTGAGGTCACCGCCACCATCAATAAGAACTGTAGCAGATGTTCTTCTTAGCGAATGTCCAGTATACTCCTTCCAATTTTCTAACTCCAAAAATTTTGCAATTTCCTGCAGCACGGCACTAATTTTGTGAATACCAACAACCATTCTTTGACACTTCCCATTAACATACTTCAAAAATAAACGACGTTCCTGTATATTTGATGGCCGTAATACAACATATTTTCGAAATAAACGCAAATAATTATCGCCTATAATGGTAAACAAACGAGGTTTCTTGTTTTTGTCTGCAAAATTTTCACGACCAGGACCGAGTCCATATCTTCAATGTCATCAATTTTCAAATGAACTAAGTTCGTCACAACGCATAGCACCTCCAATTCCTAATACTAGAACAACCTTTATCATCAAATATACATTATCAGGTGCCATATCCAGGAACCGATCCACTTCCTCCTTTGTAAAAACCCTAGACTTTTCAGGTATATATCCATCACTTTGCCTTTTTAACAATGCTCGTAATTTTGAATATTTACTAATATCCACACCATTTTTGATATCCAGTGTGGATCGCAACATTGAATACTGTGACCATCAAAGAGTGGATGGCTTGACAGTCTTCGTTGAATTTGAGAAATACACCATAAGAACACTCTCCGCATAGTTTTGCACATTTTTTTCTTTACACCAATCCATGAATCGCTGATATGAAAGTTCATAAATTTGGCGAGATTTGAGTGGCAAAAGATTTATATATACTGCTTTGGCACTTTCCAATATATCCGCAGGTATATTTTCATCGTGTTCGGGATTCATTTTGAAAGCAGCGTAAAAACTACTACAAAAATTATATGATTAGTACATGTTATCTATGATTAGTACGTCTACTTGACAACCAATATTTACCAACAATACCAGATTTCCATGACTACCGACTTGCTATCGCTGTTATAATTAATAGGTGTTCAAATTTATTACCAAATTATGAACGATTTTTGAATAAAACTAAATTTATTTTAATTTTGACTTGGTTGGAGAAAAAATAGTGTATATCATACGGACTAAAAGTGCCTATTTTTACTAGCAATTTTGCATAGGCTCGTAAAAAAAAATATGCACTTTTAATCCTTATAATATAATATAATATTTGTTAGCACATAATGTTCTATTTTGTTGTTTCATATCACACCTCATTAAATTGCCATCCAAAAGATAAATTCACTTTCATAGACTTTATCTCTTGCTTTTTAAATTTCAATCGAGATAGTTAATAGCCTTTAAATACACGCGTTACAAAACTAATATTTATTTGTTATGTTTTTTATATCAAACTTTTTATACCCCTACATAAAATTCAAGTCAACACCTATGGTTTATTAAAAAAATACCCAAAATACCAAACTTTAGCAACTGAACAAATTAAACATTTATACTAAACGGAAAATGTGGTCACCTTGATAGGTATTTATTGTATATAAAAAACAGGCTTTGACAAATTGTGAGAAACATCAAAAATTATTTTAATTTCAATATCGATAATAATGCAACCAATTAATAATTGTAATAACCTACCTATACTTACTTGAATTTTTGTATTGTTACTTTTTGGAATAAACTATGTTGATTTTAATGTTAACATTTTGTGTAATAACATGTCAGATGTTGATTACACACTATTTTGTGAAATTACCACGTAGTCGTAGGAAAAATACTGTACATTACCCACGCGAAAGGGAATTTTCACTCTAGTAATGTAATATAGGTACTATTTATTGACTACCACTCTTTACTCTTTATAACATTAACAGAATTGGAAAAGTGTCATGACACACAAAAAGTATTTGTTTATTATTTACTGTTTATATAAAACGCACTCCAGTTCCTTCTTAATCAACTCAACATTCATAACTCAATTTAAACACAAAGAAATGATTTAAATACAAAAACATGTGCTTGTATTTGCTTTCCTTGGTACTTACTACAATGCTTTCCAATATGTTTTGCATTAATTTTTTATAGTTAATAGCATCTGTGTATCAAATAATATCTTAGATGTTCACACTTATGACGCCCGTTTTTCTTTCATAATTTTATTCAATGTACGATATACAATCATACAAGTTTGTTAAAAAATAGTCAGAATATATTACTAGTACATGAAAGTACATTCTTTACAAACTACTTTTACAAAAAATATAAACTTAAATGCTTAATTACTTTGTATTATTAATAGCCAAAACTTTACTAGTGATGCAGTCAAACTGGTAAAAGTAAATTAGAATACTAAACGAGGTAACTAAAGTGGTTTTAGTTAACCATTAAAATCAGGTTAAACATTTGGATCACTTTCTTGAGATTCTGTTTCATCATGTTCGCTAAGCATTTCCTATAACAATAAAATTATGAAATGATGAAAACACACTCAAGACTTATTATTTTACCTGTAAAACTTCAACTAATTGCTTAGATTCTTCCAACATTTCCTTGCATATTTTATTTTCTTCTTTAAGAGTGGTAATGTTATCTTTCAACTTTTCAATTTCTTGTAAACTATCATTTAAAGACTGACCTCTAGTTTCAGCAAGTTGTTTCCAATAATCAACACTAGGTTCATCAGAAATTAAATCTTCTGCTGTTATAGTGTGTTCTCCAACCTGTACACCTTTATCTGACATTGAAACTTTCTTTTTGATAGGTTCGACTTTTGAAGAATCCCTTTAACATAATCAACAATTAAACACAATTATATATAGACATTTTTAAACAACTTACTTGGTCAAAAAAACTTTTAACGAATCTTTAGAGGATTGTCTACCAATTAAATTTTCTTTATCTGTGGCATTTCTTTGTAAATCTTTGAACGTTCGTCGTGTATCTTTAACATTTTCCTGAAAATAATTTATCTTTAGCACAAACATAACCTATATATTTTCTGTTATTTACCTGATCTTGTGATCCAATTGTTATAATCACTTTTTTCTGTGGTTTCATTTCCAGGCGTTGCTTAGGTTCAAGTTAATTGTTAATTCTTCTTCGATGAAAAATATCGTTAAAAAATTAAATAAACATCAGTGTAGAAAAAAAAAATACAAAAACCATATGCAACAACAAAAAAACAATTTTTGTTTACGGTTGGTATCGGTTGTCGGTTATAGTTTTACTGGGGAATAGAAATTTGAGGCATATATTCGCGTACAACCACTAAATATGGTTAATACAGATTTTAAGTTTTATATTTTTGGGAGAATGGTGCATGCTTATGGCCATAATAAGATTAGACTATACATGATGAATTCATATTATATGATGGGAAATTATTACTATTCAGATTATAAGCCAATATATACTCAGTACCTACAATATTTCAATTTAAAAATTACATTATACATTTTTACGAATAGGTATTAAACATTTTCGTATCAGTATACAAAAAACGATAAGTTTCTCTAGCTCTATCTAAAAGCACAGGAAGCGGAATTCAATGTTATCAATTTAAAAAATAAGATGTAAATGAAGTTTATTAATAGTACGCATCAGAATCAATGAATGACACTTTTGTATAGTAAAATGCTCGTTTACTTTACAGGTAAGTACCAATTTACCGAACGTAGTATACAGGGTGGATCAAAAGTAATGCGTATAAGTTTTGATTGATGCTTGAAAATAGATAAGAATTAGTTACAAATAGTATACCGTTTTACATGTTTATACCTATATCAGTAATTCTTGTAAAATGGAATGTTGAACAATGGAATGTTAACAAAACATTGCAGTTGATAATTTTAAATTCGTTTGTAAATGCATAAATATAAAATTATTTTCCGCAATACATTATTTAAATATTTATGAATACAATTGAGTGGTGATACATTGATATATCCTTATTTAGTATTACTATTGTTTCATACGAGCTTTGTGACTGAATATTCGCCAATAAAAGACGCTATTTGCGTAAATATGCACCCTGTGTACAATTTGAGGTAAATAGTTTTAAATCTAATTATAAAATACATTCATTGGACAAGTATTTTTTAAGCCGATGGTTTTGATAAATAATATATTAGCTATTAACGTTGAGAGTGAAATTAGTGCAGCAACAAGATACTATGGATCATTTTCTGTCTGTTACCAAACGCAGCGAGCTTGAGATTTGCTGCTGTTTTCTTCTATAGAAGATCTATTGCAATGCAAAATATTTATGACAGAAAAAATGTTTCTTTTTTACGCTACTGATTTGAAGTCAAATGTCAAATCTACAATGTGGCGCTGGTTTTGACAAGTTCGCGCATACGACTGCAACTTCACGTGGCTTTTTCTTACGTGAAACGAAGCTACAAAATTGCATGTTTCAAAAAAGGTGACAAGCTTCAATGACTGTACTAGACTAGACTAGACTAGACTAGACGGAATTTAGTTTACATTTTTTATTTCATGATATCTACTAATATTAGATAAACTGATAAATCCGATTAGTTAATATTTATAACTTATTCTAAAAAAAATGTACATTGTTAACGATGAGTGGATAAAGAATATACTATTGTTTTTTTTTTTGTTAATTTGTTAGTTAAACCACAATATTTTTCATTTTTTTATTTCAACGTTTCGGTAGCGTCCCAGATGAAAAAAAAAATATAAAAAATATTGTGGTTTAATTTTCCGAACAAAAATAATAATGGATATAAGATATAACAAAAGAACTGTACAGGAGACACTATAACGTTTTTATTACAGGTTTTTTAATCTATTTACCATTATTGGAATGTTTTAAATAGAAGATGAGGGCTTTGGAGGTAAATATTTTCATTTTAAGATAATAACTTTACGATTTTAAAATGAAAATACAGAGTGTGACAAAAAGTTAAGGCATAATATACCTATGGTTCAGTGGATCTTAATTCCTATAAAATTTTACCGGATTCAATAATTCTTTCATTTTTATTTTGAAACGTGTTCTAATCATGAAGAAAGCCACTAGTCAATTTTCATTATAATATGTCAAAAAACACCCGAAATATTTGAAAAAATCATTTACATTTGGTAACTTTGAAATGCTGTACTATTTTACTAAGGAAAGTTATGTTCAATATCGTTATTTATGTCCCCAGATTATGTCGTTTAATTTTTACCTACTTTTTTTGTTACATCCTGTATATTTTTCAACTAAAAATTGTATGAGCCATAGACATTTTTGTTTAAATCTGCTTCATTTAAGGTGAATATATCGAATAAATCTGAAATTAACATGAAATCCGATATATAGTCGCATAGTTCGAATTATCTCTGAATTTACTATACCTATATACTGGGTGTCCCAAGTTAACGTATACAGGCATGCTCTCGCTTATTTGACAAGACAATGAATAAATAAAACACTGCATTGAATGGCATTAAAGTAATCTTTTCCTAATGATTTATGTAAAAATGTTTTTCATTTGACAGCCCTGTGACAGCCCTAACCTAACCCCTCACTTTTTATTTTCAAAGGACACCCCCTGTCATTGAAAATTGCGTGTCATTTTATTTGGAATACAACGATAGCATTTACTTGGTATTTTTTTCAATTAATAATAACAAAAGCATTATTTTTCCATTAAGTATGAAGTTCAACTAAAATATCTCTGATGCAATTCAAAAAAATAACACAGCAAGTGTTCAAAATTATTTCCTGCTGAATCCTTGCAAGCTGCAAAACGTGTTAAAAGTGTTGTTGTGCTGGCCCCGTCTGAATCATAGCTGGTGTAACGCTCCGAGATGCTTCACGAATGCGTTCTTTACGTTGTCAGCAGTTACTACTGTTTTAAAGCCATGTGAACTTTGGCGGCAGGAACTATAAATTTCAGCGGGAATTCTAAATATCATATTGAGGGAGAATTTTATCTTTTTTAAAAATAAATTGACTTTACCAAAATAACACAAAATGCAGCTGTTTATTAAAAAATATAAATCATGACTCGACTGGTAGTAGGTATTTCGCAAATCTTGCATCAACAAGAGTTTGCCAAATATTCTCTTATATTCAGCTCTGATGCAAGATTACAATTCTAGGTTACAATACAGGGTGATCATTCGAATTCCGACACATTTTATTAGCCCATAACTTGGAAACCGATTAAGATATCGAGATACGGTTTTGACTGAACGGCTTCATGAATTAAGAATTTTTTTTCACGCTGTTGCCAATTTTGTATTTTTTTCCTAGACTACAGGAAAAAACTTGGGTTTTTTGGAGATCAATAACTTAGACATTTTAAATGAAGCACTCTGTATGTTTTTGTACCGTCGGATAGGCTGAAGCTTCTACTTTTCAAAAATATATGGTTTTATAGCAATTTAAGGTGTTCTTAAGGAGCAGATTATCTTTAAAAGATAGACTGCAATTCGTTGACTACGCTAATTCCGTACATTTTTGTCAGCGCATAACTTCTGAAATAGTCATGACATCGGGAAGCTAAACGGCTTCAGGAATTAAATATTTTTTTCACGCTGCTGCCAATTTAGTATTTTTTCCCTAGACTCCAGAAAAAAACTTAGGTTATTGTTGAAAACAGGTCAAACAGAACAATTAATTAAAAACAAAATACAAAAAATAAGTACAATATTATATGTAGATATGTGCTCAATAAACCTACATAAACTCTTTAATACAAAAGTTGTAGAATATGTCCACCACTCATGTCAATACATTTATGCAAGCGTAGTTGAAGATTTAAAAAAGAGTCTCTCAACATTTGTGGTTGAATATTTTCAATTACGTTTCTTATGTTTAGCTTCTCGATGTCATGACACTCATGACTAGTTCAGAAGTTATGCGCCGACAAAAATGTACGGAATTACTGTAGTCAACGAATTGCAGTCTATCTTTTAAAGATAATCTGCCTCTTAAGAACACCTTGAATTGCTATAAAACCATATATTTTTGAAAAGTAGAAGCTTCAGCCTATCCGACGGTACAAAAACATACAGAGTGCTTCATTTAAAATGTCTAAGTTATTGATCTCCAAAAAACCCAAGTTTTTTCCTGTAGTCTAGGAAAAAAATACTAAATTGGCAACAGCGCGAAATTTTTTTTCTTAATTCCTGAAGCCGTTCAGTCAAAACCACCTTTCGATATCTTAATCGGTTTCCAAGTTATGGGCTCATAAAATGTGTCGGAATTAAAATGATCACCCTGTATTTTATGATTTAGATGATCTTAATAACGCATTTGTGAAGCATGTCGTAGCGTTACACCAGCTATGAATCAGACGTCCTGCACAAGAAAGCTTTTAACACGTTTTGCAGCTTGCATGGATTCTGCAGAAAATAATTTTGAACACTTGCTGTGTTCGTTTTTTGAATTGCATCAGAGATATTTTAGTTGAACTTCATACTTCATGAAAAAATAATGCTTTTGTTATTATTAATTGAAAAAAATACCAAGTAAATGCTATCGTTGTATTCCAAATAAAATGACACGCATTTTCAATGACAATATACAGGGGGTGTCATTTGAAAATAAAAAGTGAGGGGTAGCTACCACAGGGCTGTAAAATGTAAAACATTTTTTCAAAAGTCATTAGGGAGGTACTCTAATGCCATTCAATGCATATTTTATTTATTAACTATCTTGTCAAATAAGCGAGATATTGCCTGTATACGATAACTTAGGACACCCGGTAAAAGTACCCATATAATATCAAAAAGCCGAGATTTTTTTGTTATTTTTGGTTGACCATGTGTACTTAGCAAAATTTAGGAAGAATTTTTCTTGATTGATGTACAAAATAATGAATTCTTATCATTGCTTATTGAAATTATGACTATTTATTTATATAGGTGAGATGATAATAGGTAGATAAAGGATTTTATCTCGACAGAATTATTTATTTAGATCCTACATTATAAGTACGTGGTAATGTTTTTCTTTAAACGTTTTGGTTCCAATCTTAAAAAAAATGGCAGTTCAAGTAAGTTTTTGGAAATATAAGACATTTTTTTAGTGCTTCAGATCGTAAATTTCACAATAAATGTTTAAAAATAATAGACACAAATCAAAAAATAAATTAATCTTAACCGGCTTGGACGCTTAGACCAATTCCATAAAGGTCAATTTTAGACCGTTGTAGGGTCATAGAACTCTGGTTACCATGGCATAAAGACGGATGAAAATGGCCAGACAAGACTTATGTATGTATGTATGTATTTTGGGGTGACATTCACTGAGACCTGAAAGATCTATTGTGCCCCCTTAGTTCTACTTAGTTTCTAAGGAGAGTCTCACAGACTAGTAGTTCCTTTAGTCATATTTCCCGGAGGAATTTCAGGATTTCTGCAGGATTCAACTTAGGTAAATGTTCCTCTTCTATGCAGTAATCTCCCAGGTTAGGTTGGGAAAGTTGGAAAGTATGTGGATGGAGGTTTCTTCTTCCATGCCACAAAATCTACATTCTTCTTCCTCCAGTAGTTTGAGCTTTTTCAGGTGCCCATTCAGACGACAATGTCCCGTTATGATCCATGTTAAAACTTTTAGCGCAGTTTTACTTTGACTTATGCATTCATTTGAACTCAACAGGTTGTAGTCACCCAGAAGATTATTTGATTGTATAAGCCGTACTAGATCTTTCCGATGGTCAGATCTGCTCTTTTTCTCGGCTTTACCTATTTCTTCCAATATTACATTGGGGCTGATTCCGCAAAAGGGTTCAGGCCTCCAGAAAGGTATTTCAGTCCCCCTCTTTGCTAGTTCATCTGCTATTTCATTTCAGTGTGTCCTGGAATCCATAGTAAGGTGACTATATTGTTCTCGCCTAGTTCATTGAGTTTGTCTAGGCATTCCCACATCATTTTGGAACTGATTACACAAGAGCTCAGTGCTTTAATGGCTGCTTGATCCGACATTGTGATAATTTTTTGTCTTCTGTATCCTTTGTCAATATTGAACTGGGCGCACTTTCTTATGACGTGGATTTCCGGTTGAAAGATACTTGGGGTTTTTCCCAAGCTTTCAGAGTGTTTGGTTCCTGGCCCGAACACTCATATCCCAGTACCTTCTATTGCTTTTGAGCCATCTGTGTACCATTGAATGGCATTCTTTCCAAGTCTGGTAATGGTATTTGGATCCCATTCCTTCTTGTTGCTTAATGCCGTAACGAATTTCTTTGAAAAAGTTATACTTTTTCATCATACCGTCTAGACAACACTTAACAATACCATTTATTGGACTTATTATGACCAAATAGAGATTTAATCCCCTGAAGAATGAAACTGTACTAAGGTAATAATTATTATTTGTGATAATTTATTTTAGAACCAAACAACTTTCTGCTTAATAACTGGTGTTGTAGTAGGATTCACATTGGCATTTATCATATTAGCCCCAAGTACAGTGTATAGACCCCCCAACGAGTACTATGTGGGACACCCGAAAAATTACAAGGTATGTAAACCATTTAGCGATAGTTGGAGAAAAAAAAACTGTTAGTCATTTTCAGATTGGTGTATCGTCATTAGATCACGATAAACCACTTCATGTAGATCACGACGAAGGCCATCGTCATGAGCTTCATGATCCCCACGACGAAGATGGGTTGGAAGATTTGGAAGAGTTCGGCGATGTTGGAGAGCACGGTGAAAACGATACCTTCCACAAAATGTCCGACTCATCTTTAGCAGAGACGTTAAAGAAAAATGTGAGTACAGTTTTCAAGAACCACGACTATTATAATATTAAAACTCGCTTTTTTAGGTTAGGATATTGTGCTGGGTAATGACAGGACCTAAAAATCACGAAACCAAAGCTAAGCACGTTAAAGCGACGTGGGGGAAACGATGCAATGTTTTGCTTTTTATGAGCTCGGTGGCAGGTAAAGTAGCTACAGATACTATTAACTCTGATGACTCTGATGATACCAATATTTATTTTTTAGATCCGAATCTGCCAGCAATACCGTTAAATGTCAGTGAAGGAAGAGACAATTTGTGGGCGAAGACTAAAGCTGCTTATAAATATGTTTACGATAATTACTTTGATGAAGCTGATTGGTTTATGAAGGCAGATGATGACACGTAAGTTGTGAAGATAATGAACTGGTGGTTGCTAAGGGATAAGAGTTTTTCAAGGCAGTTCTAGGACTGTCTAGAACTGATCCCCTTCGTCATGTTCAGCATACAACTGATCTGTATCTGTAGAGTGGGGAGGGTGAGTGTAGGCTCACAGCACTTAGGCCACATGTGACCCATTGTACATCCTCTCGAGGAGTTGTCCTCCTAGGTCATCGTCCATCCTGTTTTTCCCAGGAAGGTGGGCAGGCCGATATATCTTTATCGATCTCCTTTATATCCGCAGGTGTAGGCCAAGCCTCACCGAACACACACTCTCTTATTGACGATAACTCCGGACACTCGCATAAGATATGCCTGGCAGTTTCATATTCCTGTTCACACATCCTGCATAGAGGTGTGTCCACTACCCCCATAGTATGGAGGTGTTTCCTTAGTTGACAGAGGCCAGTCAGAA
>CAJUYG010000337.1:207885-274994 GCA_910591675.1 Galerucella calmariensis
AAAAAAAAAATTAAGAATTTCGATATATAAAAGTGTCGAAGAAAACTATTTTATTTCCAGATACGTAATTGTAGAGAATCTACGATACATGTTGCTGCCAGTAAGTCCAGATACGCCTATCTACTACGGATGTAAATTCAAGCCTTACGTGAAACAGGGTTATATGAGTGGAGGAGCAGGCTATATTTTAAGTAGAGAAGCTCTAAAAAGATTTGTTGAGGTAATAAGAATGTTCACATTTTTTTACAATAATTCCCATACTATTCTACAGTTTAGGACCCAAATAATATAAAAAATTGGTATTTACAACAAATTCAGTTAGTGTTTTGGAAGTTTTCATTTGATACTTTTCAGCTAGCGTTACCAGATAAGAGGAAATGTCGAAGTGATCATGGAGGTGCTGAAGATGTCGAAATGGGCAAATGTCTTCAATCAGTCAACGTAGAAGCGGGCGACAGTCGCGATCCAGAAGAAAGAGGAAGATTTTTCCCGTTTCCACCGACACATCATTTGATTCCAGGCCACGTAGACAAATCTTTTTGGTACTGGAGCTATATTTACTACAATGAAACACCAGTAAGATTTTTTTAATCGTTTTTCCTAAAATGTCTGGTCTTTTAATAACAAATTTCATGTATAAATTGGCTTCCAAGTGTCACGATAAGTTTGTCGACTTAGGGCGGGTATTATAAACATGTCTTGAAGTTAACTTTGAATTTAACTGTCAGGTTAACTTTAGGTTTTAAAATGTCAGTTTTATAAAAGTTACATTTTCAAAAAAAAGAAGAACCTGGAGCATTGAGAAAGAGTTTTGGCATTTTGACTTTAGTTTTATGGTCTAGTTTTGAGATGTCTGTTTGGTATATTTGTTATTTCGTTCCCAGTGTCGAATTTTTATTTTATTTGTTCCTGTCTGAATGTATAGACGAGCCATAAACTTTTCCAATGAGGAAATTGAATCTCTTCTATCATTAGTGGAAGAATTTAAGGACATGGTGGAGTGCAAAATATCCTTCGTCGCCGAGTTATTGTTAACATTGCAAAATTCAAAGAAAACAAAGTAAAAGCAATCAAAATATTCACAATATAATTTTAAGGTTAAAAATGCCAAATTGTTGACTGAACCGACAGAACAGAGCAACTATCAAATCACGAAAACCCGATTTTACCATAAAGTTAACTTTAATCGATACCTCTTCCACCCGACAAAGTTAACTCCGACATTTTGAAGTTAACTATAACATGTGTCGTCATTCTACAAGTTAACTTTTAGTTATATGTCAAAATAGTTTTATAATACCCACCCTTATATTGTTTTTCTAGGGCATGGATTGCTGCTCTGACAATGCAATTTCATTTCACTACATTCCCCCGAACATGATGTATGCTATGGAATATATGATCTACCACTTAAAGCCATTTGGTATCGCTTACAATCCAGCTTTGCCGGACGAGCATAAGAAACTAATTGCAAGCAAAGAAAATAATGACAAAAGTACGAAAACAAGGTGACACAATAAAATTATATTTTGTTATATAAAATAGGGAAAAATATTTTTTCATATTTTTTGTTTACACTCTGTAAATTTTTTATAGAATATGAGATCATTTTTGTATGTAAAATTCAGTTTTAAATTAAAATTGTTGTATTTGTTTTATTTACAAAATCACAGCGCCCGATATAGGCAACAGACATTTAAATTGAAGTAAGTTGGGTTGCATAAGTCACAGTAACATTTGCCTATATAGACCACATTGTATGAAACACCTAAACACTAATGAAAATTATGTGAAATATCCTAAATTCACCATAATTTAAGACAGGGCCGCAGTTATAATCCTTTTTTCATATATAAACTTTATACCTGTTACCTACTTTCGCAACGTCAGCTTTTCAAAGATTTAACTTATGTTACACCACTTACACCAGTGTTTGGGTTTGGTATATCGTAGAATGTGCCATCCTTTATAATTATATCCTTGTCCTATGGCGTGAACAAAAACGATTTAGAAACTTTTCTTATATCTTTATTTTCCGTCCACTGGGTTATAAAGTCACTACCTGGTAATTCTATTGGGGTAGGTATTCTAGGTATGTATAAATCCTTTAATTGTTTATTGCCTGGTAGGTCAGGCTATATAACTGTTCAGGTATTTGCAGGTATAAATTGCAAGGACAACAGATGAAATAAGGTGATATTTTAGCGATAGAGTTTATGTTAAAATTGTTAAATACACGTGTTACGTTATAAACTTTCTCAATAACTGTTGATACAGTGGAAGTATTTTATAACAACAGTTCTTGTCAATGCTACTAAAAAATTGTAGCCTCAAGTTTTTGTATCATATAAACAAGTTTTTTAGTGTATGATTGGATGCCTATACCGAAATCGTTTTATTCATTTATTAATAATATGCCTTGTCGATGAAAAAACCAAAGAACGAATTAAGCCTATAGGTACTATACGGCTTTTTTTAATTGCAAATATACTAAATCATTCGACTTACCACTCTTTCCGGAATTTCTTTTATACTATCTTCTATTAGCATATTATTACACTTACACATCTGTAAACAAAAACAATTTTAACCTTGAATTAAAAACTCTCATGCAAAAAATAATATATCAACTGCCGGAGCCTTCGCCGCCGCCGTCTGCTACGAAACAAGTTTAAGTTGCCGCGTTTTTTGTACGCATGCAGTTTTTGCGCATGCGTTCCTTTAAACTTTTGTCTGCAGTTGGTTGCAGTACTTGCAAATCTTGCAATTTGCTCAGTTCCTCGTGTGGATGGTTCGTTAGATAATAAATAACACCTTATAAACTTAAAATAAATATTTAAAAAAAATTATGTTAGTGAAGTTCAACGTTTTATAAACTAGTGTGTGTGTGAGAGTGAGAATTGTGTGTAAAGTGGAAGAAACGAAAAACAACAATACAACTATCGTAAACAGGTTAGAAACAATATTTTTATCATTATTTACAAACATAATACCTATATTATTTAATGCATATGATAACTATTGTTGGTAGAATATACAGTCAAAGATTACAATTGTATAATAATAAACATTAGATTAAAGACACTAATTAGGTATATAAGAGATTTGAAATCACCTTAAAACAAATCCGGCCTAATATTATATTATTTTCTATCAAAATACTTAAAAAAAATTACAAAGTAAGACCTTGCTATACTTATCCGAGTACTTATCTAACTTCCAATGATTGACAAAACAGTAACAATACACGTAATAATTGTTTTGATTAAAAAACATTATTGCCAGCCCTCGCTATCGCTATCGTTCTCGCTATCGTTCTCGATTATTATAGATGGGTGTAGGAAGTCAATTGTATCCTGTGATTAGATATTTAGAATATAATCATTGGACTTCAGAGAGGATTTTTAGAAGGCGCCACTTCAGGCTCCATCCCTTTCATGCAGTGTGTGTTGTGTGTCTTAAATCATATGTTTTTATTGTCTTGGTTACGAGAAAAATAAATGATTCTATTTTGTGTTAGTTTCATTCAGTTGAAGATGTATACTGATGATATACACAAAGGAGTTGCTCCTTCAAGGAAATGTTCAAATTATTCTAATCCCACTGTAAATTCGGTGATAATAAAGATTCCGTTTACAAATAAAAAGTATCATAATTATAAGGAAAACGTACCTACCGATGAATTCCAAATATTCGAAAACGTCAAATTTAAAAGATTTAGAAAAACGTCAAAATATGAAAGTCCCAAATATTTTTATTACCCCAAAGAAAAATTCTTCTACTGCAAAAAGGTAAGATATTACAAAATTTTTAAAGGTTAAAGCAATAATAATAATCCAATATAGTATGAAGCAAAAATTTTCATGATCGACTTGAAACGTCATCCAGAATTATATAAATATAGAAATTGAAATGTTTGAAATAAGGGAACTAAAAATGTGCCCCCCTCTAGCCTAAATTTTTCTGGCATTACACAAAGTTATAAACATGTAAATACCTACGTAATAGAAAAAGTGGTACTTTCATGATCTTGTAATTATTACGACCACCTTAGTAAGTCTTTGATCACCCGGTATATTTATATGACTAGATTTCTTCTAAGAAACTTTTATTGAACGCTTTTTTATTTTATCCACACTGTATAATATTAAAATAAAATATTTAAAATTGCATGTTTTGTTTGTTTCTGTTGACATTGCAATTTCGTAAAGTATTTGTATACCTTTTTTTTATAATGTTTATAATGTTTTTCATTACGTAATATAAATATATAAATAGCACAAAATAAGCATTCCAACTAATTTGATTTCGTTCATTTTGTGTTACAGAAAAGTGATTGACGATTATTTTTTATTAAACGAGTTTATAGGTTTATAAAATGATTTCAAATGGAGTTCCAACAAACTAATCATTGTAACTCACAAAGCTTTAATTATTCTGTGGTAAGCTAATTATTCATATTTTTATTTTATTTTATTGTGAATAGAGAGTACGCCTCTGTCATCAATATTGTGGAATGGTTTGCCTTTCGTCTACCTGACATCCTGTTATGGGTAGAAATATGGTTTAGTGTAAGAAAAGTAATAATATTACAGAATATAACTTGCCAAATGGTTGGAAACAAATTCTGTAAATGTAACCTCAAAATATTCAATAACTCTTAAAGTAAAGGTAAGTTGTTTAAAACATAAATAGGTATAATTTGATTTCTAAAAAGTGGGAAATGTTGAAAAATATTTACTTGAGTATTTATACAGGGTGGTCTATAAGCAGTGACGTTACTAGGGTCATCTGTGCTCGGGGACATGGCACAAAGTCTGTGCTCTTTCTCGGAACTAGAGTCTGGGGCGCACCAAGAAAAATTTATCTGGGATACATTATTTTATATCAAAATAAAATTAAATAATAAGTTTTTATACTCATTTTGGCGCCCATTTTGTTAGAAAAATTGAAAGACGATGGTTTCTTTCTCAACACAGACTAACTTTATTATATTATGCTTTTACAAGCAAAAGCTACAACTAACAAAAAACACATGTTTGTCCCTGAAACAGTGGCGTGCTAGCCTTTATATTTTGGGCTAAATTACAACACTCCCACTGCACAAAATAAAACCTAATTTATTTACAAATATATTATGCTTATCTGAACTAAGTCCTTTAGTTAAGATATCAGCAGGCATATCAGCTGTCGGCAAATACTCTAATTTTACTAAATCATCAGCAACAACTTGTCTTATAAAATGATGTCGAATATCAATATGCTTCGACCTATTATGAAACATTGGATTTGCTGCCAGCTTTTGTGCACTCTGATTATCGTTATATAATCTAACACATTTACTAACACCTGTAATCTCAGATATAAGATTTTTTAAGTATATAGCTTCCTTGGAAGCTTCAGAGAGAGCCATATACTCAGCTTCGGTACTAGAGAGAGCAACAGTCCGCTGTTTTCCACTCTCCCAAGACACCGCAGATTCAGAAAGATTAAAACAAAATCCCGTATATGACTTTCTGTCAAAAGAATTACTTCCCCAATCGGCATCTACAAAACCTTCTAGATCCGCATCAACTTCAAGGAATTTCAAACCATGATGTTTTGTCTGTTTCAAATACCTTAATACACGTTTTGCCTGCTTCCAATGATCCTCGTTATAACAATTGTTAAATTGACTCAAATAACTTACTGAAAATGAAATGTCAGGCCTAGTTAATACAGACAAATACATCAAACTACCTATAAGTCCTATTTTTTAATCAATGCTATAAGTTGCTGATAAGGCAACTCTTGTTTACATGTATCTGTTTGTCTGACAAGATTAACATTTGTCTCTATGGGAGTAGCCACAGTATTGCAATCTATCATATTAAATTTTCTTAATATCTGATCAATGTATTTTTCTTGATGTAAAGTTATAGATTTATTAACTTTATCAACTGTCACTCTCATACCTAGACAATTTTTAATATGTCCCAAATCCTTCATTTTGAAAGCTTGTCCTAATGTAAATTTAACATTTTCCTCTTCCCTTACATCATTTATTTACCCTTATATTCCATGCCCGTGATGACTGTTTAAGCCCATAAATTGCCCTCTTAAGTTTCAAAACTTTATTTTCGCACCCATCTGTTTTATACCCCTCAGGCAAAGTCATAAAAACATCCTCTTTTAGATGACCATTTAAAAAAACCGTTGTTACATCTAAATGACATATCTGAAGTCGATTCATTCTCCAGATCTATAAATCCTGGACAAAAATAAGTCACACCGTTCTCAAAAACTCGAGGAGACCTAAGTGGCGGAGGTTCATTGTAGTCGCTGCCACCAGTCTCAGAATTCTGCCAAATATCTCCTGAGCTATCACTAGACACCTTAACTTCCTGTTTCGACTGTCTCAGCACTCTCGGTCTCATCACTATCTCCCACTGAAACTGTCGCTTCTGGATTATTTGACTGATTGTCCAAAAAAAATATCTACATGGTCATTAACATTTTCCATGATAGTAACATCTCTGCTGGTTGTGATAACGTTCTTTACTGGATCGAATACTCTATATCCTTTCGTAAATTTATCATAACCAACCAAAACACATTTTTTTGACTTTTTATCCCATTTTAGTCTTCTTTCTTTGGGAACATGTACCATGACAAGACTTCCAAAAATTCGTAAATTGCTTACATCTGGTCTCCTGCCACTCCATAACTGCTGCTGCTAAACATCTATTACGCAAATAGACTGCTGTGTTTACTGCCTCTGCCCAAAAACGCTTTTCAATACCTCTATCGAACAATAAACATTTGGCTTTTTCAACAATTGTTCGATTTAACCTCTCAGAAACGCCATTTTGTTCCGGCGTGTATGCGTTAGTTTTCTGGTGAATGATACCACTGTGTTTGAGAAAGCCATCAAACTCTCTGGAACAAAATTCACCTCCATTGTCAGATCTGAGCACCCTACTCTTCTCGTTCATCTGGTTTTCGGCCATGCTCTTAAATTGTTTAAAACAGCCAAATACCTCGTCTTTCGATTTAATAAAGTAGACAAATGCCATTCTACTAAAATCATCTTCGAAGACTACAAAATATTTTGAGCCTCCCAGAGATCTCGTCTCCATTGGTCCACAAACATCGGTATGTACAAGCTCTAACAATTTCTTTGCTCTGGAACTCCCATTCATGAAAGTCTGCTTACCTTCACACCAAACTTTGCAGTTTTTTAAACTGGTTGTTTGTGTCAATAAACATTTCTCAGACTTAAAAATGTTCAATTTATACTTCCCATTCTCCAAATCAGCTATGGCAACTGGTTTCTTCTGCTTATTGAAAACTGTTCAACAATTATCCTTAAAACTAAGGGAAATTCCATTTTTAATAAGCTGACTCACTGACAATAAATTTGTCGTCAAATCAGGAACACATAAAACATCTTTTACAGGTATATCGATCATATTTCATGTTATATATCTCATGAACCATTATATAAAATAAAATAAAAAAATATGAAAAATATTAATATCATTAATTCAAATTCTTAAAATTTTTTTAATTGTTTATCAGGGGCGCTGCAGACAATAGCAAACTATTATCAAACTTATCTGTATCTAGGTATTTTAGTCAATAGTTTTAAAACCTTATTCACGTATTTTTGTTTTATTTTTGAAAACCCTGTATACAATCTAGACAAAACCTCCAAGTACCACCATGAGTTAGATTTATTTTCACGATATAAGCTCCTTTAAAATATCAAATATCGCTTTTAATTTTTTTTTCATTTCTTTGAATTCCAAAAAAACATACTTGGCATTTTTATTAGTAGATAAAGAATATTTATTTGCTGAGAAAAGCTTAGTTGACAATTAAATTTTAGCTTGAATTGTTCTACTAGTTGATTTGAAGTGTTTAATAGTATATTATAGTGGTAGGTATGTAGAAGCGAAAATTCATTTTAATTACTTAGAATACTAATTGTGGGTAACATATTTTTCAAAAACTGATTTTATTGTTAATTATTTATTCAGCTGTATGTTGACGAAGTGTACACCTCATATTTTGAGTCAATTTTTGCAAGAAACTGAAAAGGAATGTAAAATGAAGTTTCAGTACACAGAAACCGCAAAATACCCAGAGAGAAAAATAAATTCAATACCACGATTATACATAGACCAAAGATTCCAAACAGACCACTTCACTTTTCAGCACCCGCCAACTAGTACCCTCTGCCTCTTCAATCCTGAACACCTGCACGTGTTAAACAAACTCAGTTAATGTCTCGGTTAATGTGTCTGTCTAATAAATGAAATAAAGTGACATATTTATTAATGGGTCTTGTCCAATAAATATAAAATATAATATGCTAGAAATATGAAATATAACACGTAACGAATTTCTCGTTAGAAATCGTCGTTCATGAACGACAGCCAGAAACGTCATTTTGGCTATAAAAATTTGTCTATTTTTGTGATAAGATTATTTCGGTGAAAATTATGGAAATTGCTGGAGAGAAAATTGATCGGTGGTACCTACGGTGTAGTTATTTGATATTCAAAAAAAAATATTTATTTTTTCTTACATATTGATGGGATATTTTCAAGTAAGAAATTCGTAACCTCAATTCATTGACATATAAACGTAAATGCCTCAGCTAAGCTTTTCTAACCATAAAAAAGAGCCATAACCTCAAATTACAGTTGAAAGTTGAACAACGTTGTCACATTGCAAACTATTTCAAAGTTGGTAAAGATATTGACATGAAAAACGTGAAAAAACATTACAGTCCTTTATTATTTACATTTAGAGTTTTGTGGCGCTTGTGCAGTATATTAAATAACATAGTAGTGTAGATTTTGAAAACATTAACGGATATGTATTTATATGGAATGGATATTAGCTACGATCTTCATCACTTAATTATAATGTAATTCAAAAGTCTGACAACGCTGTGATATTTTGCTCTACTACCCATTTGAAAACGTCCAACTTTCGTTAACATCAGAAAGTGGTCAACGAAAAAGATAACAAATAACGTTTCAAAATTTTTCGTTCACACTTCCAATCGTTTAATTAAACGAAACCTTTGCTGAACGAAATATTACAGAATAGACGCCTTAGTAGCCTTGAACAGACAACATGTTGCATCAAGGGAGTGCCTCGGTAGATATCAATATTATCCTGAGGTGGGTTAAAGGGAAAGTTACATTTCCATAATACAATGGTACCATTCATTTAAATATATCACGAATACCAGAAATATCAAGAAAGAACTACGTTTAATAGTAGGATATCTGACTGGCCACTGTCGACTAAGGAAATACCTCCTTCCAATGGAACAAGTGGAGTGAGTATTGTCCACCTTTCTGGAACTTACAAAATGGACAATGACCTTGGAGGACAACATGTCGGAAGCACGTGCAATGGGTCACGGGTGGCCTAAGTGCTGTGAGGCCTGAACGCACTCTCTCTACTCTACAGATACAGATGTTCTTTCTTAATAGTTCTGAAAACCTGTAGCGTTTCTATGGTCGAAATAAATTTCACTTACAGTTGGAGCTCGTTTATTACAAAGAAAGTCAACACCCTGTATCTCAATAACGACAAAACTTATCACACATGTTTAATAGGAAATTTTCCTCTTAAAATTCAACGATAAATCGAGCGCAAGCACAACAATATTTCATGTTACTTTGGAAACAGCCTGTATATACAGTGTGGAAACCACTTATGGAATAAAATTATTTATGTCATTATTTTAGAAAATTATAAAAAATACCGAGACACGTCAACTTTTGAATTGAGTTGTGCGTTATGTAAACATAAATGTAAATGTACAGGGTGATTCACGCAAGTATGCCATAGTCGGTGTTGTTTTTTTTAATGAAACACCCTGTATATTTGCATATTTTTGAAATACTTTTAATGAACCGATTCCAACAAACTAAATAATCTATGGTCAATTATGAATTATATAGGGTGAAATTTTTATTTTTACAGTCATTAAACACATACATAAAATACCTGATGTATTTGATTTTAATACATTAAAATAAATGCTCAAAATGTTTTCCACCTAGTTGTTGGCAATAGCACAGTCTCCTATAGAACTCCTTCTTAATTTTGTTTAAAGTTTGAGGTGAAATATTCCATATTTCTGTAGTTATCCTGTCTTTGAGATCTACAATGCTAGTTGGTTGTGTTGCATATTATACTTTGTTCTTGAGATAGCCCCACAGAAAAAAATCTAACGGCGTAAGGTCTGGCGATCTAGCTGGCCACGCAATAGTACCTCTTCGTCCAATCCACTTATTGGGGAAGATTTCATCTAAATATGTTCTTACCATTAAAGCATAATGGGGTGTTGACCGTCTTGCTCGAACCAAACATTTTCATTCGGTAAGCTAGGATCTATTGCGTTGGGATATAAGTTTGCCAACGCAGGAATAACTTCATTTCTAAGCATATTTAAATATTTTTCAGCTGTCAAATTTCCATCTATAAATATAGGACCAATAATATGGTCGCCTATGATACCGGCCCAAACGTTCACCTTTTGAGGGTACTGAGTATGTGTCTCACGCATCCAATTAGGATTCTCTACTGACCAATATCTACAGTTCTGTCGGTTTACCTCTAAATTCAATGTGAATGTTGATTCGTCAGAAAAAAGAATGGTACCAAGAGCTATCCCATTTCTGTTCAGCTTATTCATCAATATTCCGCAGAAATCCATTCTACAATCTGGATCGTCTTCTGCTAACAACTCTTGCACAAAAGTTTATTTGTAGGGATGAAGTTTTTCTTTATGAAGACATCTTAGAACAGTTGTATGGTTAACATTATTTTTTTTCAATGGTTTGACATGTCCAAGTTCTCTGAATTGTGCATGAATTTTAGACAAGTACTTTGTGAAATATTAGGCAATTCGGGATACCTGTGATTAAATAAGTTTGCCACTTCAACTTGACTTCTGCAGTTATCCCCGTACCCTATCATCATTAAAATCTCAATTTGGTGAGTCTCAGTTAAATATTTCATTGTTATGTCGACAAGAAAAGAGTGTTTGACAAAGATTCTACTTTTTTAGTATAAACTGTCAACACATCAACAACTGACAGAATAGAAAACAATCCACATTATTTACCGATTTAAAACAATTCACATTATTTAGAGATTTTGTCTAATTATTGGCGTTTTTAGGCAATTTTTAGGTATTTATGATAAAATTCATGGGCGTAGCAGGTTTTGTTTAATATACAAATACGTCTAATAATTAGTTAGTTTAAATTTTTGATAAATCCATATTTAGCTAATTTAAAAAAGTACCAATATTTCAAGTGTAATAAATTATTAATTTTAAAATTTCACCATGTTTAATTCATAATTGACCATACATTATTTAGTTTGTTGGAATCGGTTCATTAAGAGGATTTCAAATATATGCAAATATACAGGGTGTTTCATTAAAAAAAAACAACACTGACTATGGTATACTTGCGTGAATCACCCTGTACATTTAAATTTATGTTTACATAACGCACAACTCAAAAGTTGACGTGTCTCGACACTTTTTCTAATTTTCTAAAATAATGACATGAAGAATTTTATTCCATAAGCTTCCACACTGTATAATAAATCTGTGGTATGTCTATTTATTTTTTCTACGAAACTATGAATTCAAGTTTCAACTAGTTATAATAAAAATATCGATAAGAAATTTATGTAAAAGATCAAAGATCGTTTATACAGAGAGGACATTTTTTTAACGAAATTGTACAAAATTTTCTAATATACTTATTATAGATAGGTACAAAACATTTTTTGACACCTTTTTCTTTAAATCTTACTATTCCTTGAACAGTTACAACCTTGTTTGAGGGTTCCTTTTTACAATTCCACTTAATAGTGCCCATGTGTTCTAAACATGTCAGTAAACCCTTGTATTTTGTATTATATCGTTAAGATCCTAAACATGTTTAGATACTGATTTTCTCGATAGTTTTTTTTCTGGAGCAATAAATCAACCAATTGACCAAAGTGTACCCAGTCCCGGACTAAGGCTTGACGGGGCACGGGGCTAATCAAGATTGGGGGGTCCCCTATTTCCCAAATAATGTACACTCATGGTATAAATTGTTATTTATATAAACCTACCTATAAATCTATAAGTCCATTTATTACCTGAAATTTATTTTATATCTTTACTTCTTAGTAGAGAGTAAGTGATTACCGTAAGAACTTAATTTTTAATCTCTTGACAATGGAAAAGACCCTAAAACTGGACCTGATACGGGATGAAGCTACCTGCCCGAGGGTCATAAAGATTTATTTTAAAATATTTTCTTTTTGTTTTAGAATTTTACCAACCGAGTACCTTTTGTAAACCACCAAAATTTCCAGTCTGCAGATGATTTCGAAATGTACAGAGGGAACCAAAATAACTGGTATTTGTTTATTTATTATCACTATTCATTCTTAATTATTATGAACACCAATATTCAAATTATGCACAAGTAAAATCTAGCGCATTTCGTAAATAATTCATTTGACAGCAGCGAATGACATTTATTGTCACATCCATTCTCGCATTAATACGTAAATAGTAATTTCCTGCTATGACGTACTAACCCCTAACCTTGGGTTTGTTCGAAAAGCCATCACAAACGGTTGGAAACTGAACGTCTCATGCGCAGAGCTGATCATTGAAGATAGGCGTGTAGGGGCTAGTACGTCATACTCCCCAATAAAAACAGCCTTTACAACTGGCGCATGAAATTTATAAAACAAATAAAAATATATAAGTGGTCTTCTCCATTATAGGTGGCAGTTTTTCATGTCTCCAACTTAATTTATAAGGATTGCTTCATATTTAAAATTCGAAAAATATTGTGCGAAACACGTTCAGCTAGTTATATGAAATTTTTCATCAGGAATTATCAGGGCAATGGCTACAATCGTCAAGACGAATTCTACGTATCAAAAAATTACCAAGAAAACCATCAAACACACAAAGGAAATTCCAACTATCGACACCGTTACGAAAACAGTAGACCGTACAGCCACAGTCAAAATCATCATCAAAGACATTCTGTCAGAAGAAAATGCCATTACAACGACATCTGTGAACCTAATCTTGAATGCGACGAAGAGTGAGTAAAAAAAGAATGATTTACATACAAGCCTACCATCAGCGTGTTTTTCTTTAATAATGATTGGCCAAAGTCAATCGTATTAAATATATCTGGTATGAAATATACAGATCGCGAAAAGTCTATTCGAACCATACGATTTACATAAGTACGACATATGAGCAAAACTACTTGAAAGAGATAGAAGAATAATTGTTCGCAGTCAGCGTTGGGCGTGTTTTCAGTTCCAGCTAACAATCTGATATGAAAGCAGCGTTGCCAGTTTAAAATGTTTGGTACTTTCTAAGGAATAATTATCTTATTTTGCATTTAACTTTTAATACGGGATAACGACGTATATATTGGGAGAAATTCGAGATTGGTAATATTATTGACTTTTGAAAAATAAGTGAGATCAACACAGATAAGAATAAGATAATATAGTTCAAGAAAATGAATGGACAAATTACAATCTGCAATAAATAAAATCTATACACAGCTTTCTATTAAACAATTATTGTTGCCGACAAAAATTGAGAATAACTTTTACAGATAAATACATCTGGCAACAGCTGACTGCGCACAATTAATCTTCTCTCTCTCTAAGTGTTTTTCTTTAGAAGTTAACAACACATTTCATACGTTACGATTAACTCCAATCGTGGGGTGAGAAGTAACATCTTGTGTACCATATTTCACTGAACATCCCCTGCTTCTGTTCATCTCCTTGTCTGTGCACCAGGTTCAAAACCTAACCTAACCTAACGTTAGTTTTCTTAGGTCTTACCAGTCGTTTTTGGTTGGTATCTATTTCATCTAGAACTGGTTAGAAGTTCGTATCCTTATAGTGAGTTTTCATATAGAAAACTTTATCTGAACACCTTATCGCTATAAGCTTTTAATCCCAAAGTGGTAAACTAAGAGCGGTCTTACTATACATCCCTTTACCTACAAAAGTATTATTAATTTGTAGCTCTTTTCTGCATTAGTTTTATGTAGTTTTGTTTTCTAGTGTTTACACGAAATATATAGACTTAGCTATAGTTTGGCAAGTTTATCTGAAAAGCTACGGGGAATCGGTAAGAGGCGAGGCATTTATGTCATAAACGTTCAAATGACGTACAGTACCTATTTTACCAAGTAAAATTGAAAATACAAAGGTCACTGACAATACCAACGCCACTGGATAAATCAATATCAGTCAATTGACGAAGTGAGAGGGAAGAACACAAGCACGCGCTTGCCAATAAGAAGTCAGCTTTCGATAAAAGTCACCAATTATGTAATTCGGAGGGTGTGGTAATTATGGTTTTCGTACAACGCTGCCAGAGCTTGAAGAAGCCCTTAACAAATTTGGAAAAGTGCTTATCTTTTAATATTCATTTATTGAAAAATAATGTTAATAGGTAAAATCCAAGGAAAAAGCACATTAAAGAGTTAACGTTAATATTGTTAATAATAAATAGTCCCTTTTCTAATTATTATCTCTACATACTTAGCACTTTAGCTTTTTCATAGTTAAACGTGGCAATATCGAATGTTTTCGACTACGATCCTATTACGACTTCAGATAAACTTGCCAAAGTATAGTGCCATTTGTTGTGAACACCAGGAAGAAGTAAGTTGTTTGTTTAAAGTTATTCTGTTTGCAGGTACAATCGACCATCCGACAGATATCATTATCAGAAGAAATCATCCCCGAGAAATCGTAGAAGTGATAGCTATCAAAATAATAAAAGATTATATCCAACGGAAACAATTCCTAAAAATCCCGAGGCTACTCAAACAGAAACCAATATTAAACATATTATAAAAGATCAATCAAAATCTAGCAATAAAGTTAATAATAATAATATAGAAATTGTAAGACTTGAATCAAAATGTTGCAATAATAATATAGAAATTAAAACTACTGTGGAAGGAAACAAAGAAAGTGATCAAGTTGTGCCAGCAAGAGAAAGCCCAGTGATATTGACCAAAAACGATTTTCTCATCCTGGAAAACGACGATGATCAAAAAGAATCTGAAGAAAAAAATACTCTTGATGCTGAACCAATTGAACCCATAAACGAATCTACTAACGAAAATGATACCAAAGACAAGATAAATACAGAAGAAAAAGTATTAGAAGAAGAAGAAGAAGATATAGAGTTGGAGCTACAAAGACTCTGTAACGATCCTATCACCATAAATGATATTTTCCAAACTGGATCTTATCTTGAACGCTTTCCATTGATGGACGATTATAGAGTTGTTGACATGGATTTGGGTTCACCTGTGATAGCCAACAAGGAACAATCAAAAGTAACTTTAAGTACCGACGATTTGTTGGAAGAACTAGATGACGCTATGAATAGTAACGAGAACGAGTCAAGTAAACCTCCAACTGCTAGTAGTAGTACTCCATCTCCAGTTAAACGAAGACATTTAGATCATAGAAGAAAGTCGGTGGAAAGTAAAGCATGCAAAATAATTAACGATGATGAAGATAGAATTAAAGGTAATAAAAGACATTCTCTTTGCGAACAAACGTCTAAAGTGAATAAAAGAAGAAAATCTTGCGTGGAAGATGGTAGTCACGGAGGAAGAAGTACCAATGACGTTTGTAGGAAATCGTCGTTATTATCGGAAACTGATGCTGCTTCGTGTGATGCACCTACGAAAGACTGGAAATCTATTTATTTTCCAAGTTTGCGAAATGACTATACCATACCAAAGGCGTCGAAAACAAAACCGGTTTTTTCACGACCCGATACTCCATGCAGCAAACCAATACATATTTTATTCAATAATGGTAAAGTTGATGAATCGTCCAGTAAAGTAGTAGCTACTACAGCTGGGAATAAAGTTGTTGAGAAAGAAAAATCTGGTAAGATAGTGAAGTCGAAAGAAAATTCCAAACAAATGATTACAAAGAGACAGAAGGAGAAAGTTGATGGAGGAACTAAGGTTGTGGAAACGTCTAAGAATGTTGGAAAAGGGTCTAAGGTTACAGGAGCGGTTAAGAGTCCAAAAGTAGAAGCCAAGAAGAAACATAGAGGCACGGAGTTGAGGAAAAAGATGCAGAAAATCTTCAGTGTGAGAACAAAAAAGTTACCAACTGTTAAAATTTTAGAGAATGTTGATATAAATAAAACTGAACCAAAAACTGCTGAAGGTACACCGGAAAAGTCGAAAGCAAAGCCGAGCGAGTTAAAGAAATCTAGATTTAGTAAAGATGAAAAGGATGTGAGAAAAAAAGTTGGCGACAGCTCAAAATCAGTTAATTCCAGAAAAGTATCTGAGAGTAACAGTCACAAAACTCACAAATCAAAAGTACAATCTGAATCTAAACAAAATCCTAAGAAGAAACTGAAAGCAATGGAATCTAAAAAAGTATCACCAGATAAAAATTCTGCTACAGAACATTCAACTCTTTCAGAATATTCGGAAAAGGTTGGGGTGGAAATAAATCCATCGAAAGATGTGCATGAAAAAAATAAAAAATGCTGCAAAAAATTGAATGTTTTCGATATCAAAAATTTCGTAATTGATAATTCAACAAATGATATTAATGATAGTAAAAATGATGAAAAAAATCGAAAAGTTAAGAAATTGAGTGTATCAACATTAAAAATTAGTTTAATACGAAAGAATTTCAACGAACAATTGAATCAAATATTTGACGACAATGTTGAAGCAAAAGATCATGGTTATGATTTAGACACATCGATGAAGGATGTAGGATCAAATGAAGTGATTGAACAGGATTCGAATGTACGAAAGGATAGTGCCATAGAGGTGGTGGAAAAATTAAATGCTGGTGAGGGAGATACTTCCAAAAATGAAGATGACGAATATCAAGAAAATGATGAGTTAAACTTACAACGAAATTTTTCGATTGGGGGGTTGAAAGAAAATGATAATTGTGCCAAAAAAGATGATATTATTGAGGGGCTAAAAGAATTCCTAAAATTAGATGATGGTATAGGAGATACTTCCCAAAATGAAAATTGTGCCAAAAAAGATGATATTATTGAGGGGGTAAAAGAATTCCAAAAATTAGATGTTGGTAAAGAAGATACTTCCAAAAACAAAGATGACGGATATCAAGAAAATGAATATTTGAACCTGCAACAAAATTCTTTGATTGGAGCGTTTGCAGAAAATAAAAATTGTGCCAAAAAAGATATTATTGAAGGAGTAAAAGAAATCCAAAAATTAGATGATAGTATAGAAGATACTTCCAAAGATAACGTATATAGAGAAAATGAATATTTGAACCTGCCACAAAATTCTTCGATTGGAGCGTTTGAAGAAAATGAATATTGTGCCAAAAAAGATGATATTATTGATGGGGTGAAAGGATTCCAAAGATTAGATGATGGTATAGATGATACTTCCAAAAACAATGATGACGGATATGAAGAAAATGATGAGTTGAGCCTACAACGAAATTTTTCGATTGGAGCGTTTGAAGAAATTGAAAATTGTGCCAAAAAAGATGATATTGAGGAAGTGAGAGATGATGGTATAGAAGATACTTCCAAAAAAGATGACCGCATCCAAGAAACTGAAGAGTTAAGCTTAGAAGAAGAATTTAAAGGCAATGAAAATAGTGCCAAACAAGATAATATCATTGAGGTAGTGAATGAATTTAAAAAATTAGATGAAGTTTTAGGAGATACTTCGATTGAAGGTGATGAAAGTAGTGCGAATTGTACCCAAGAATTATTTGACCTAAAAGATATTTCTTCGTGTGAAAACATTGAACCAATTAAAACCGATGAAAAATTAAAAATCTCCGATTTTGAAGACACTTCAATTCAATTAGTAGAGTTTAATTCGAACGCTACTTCTCCAAGTATAATTATTGATCTAACTTCAACAGAAGATGATCAAGAGGAAGAATATGATGTGCAATATATCAAATCTGAATCTGCTCAAATACAATTGTCCGATAAAGATGAAAATATGCAGATAGTTGAAGAAAAAGCATGTGACAGTCCTCAAATACCTAGCGGTGTAGAACACAATGAATTTGGAAATGTTTGTAAAAAATTGGAAGAGATATTTTGTTTATTCAACCCAAATTTGAACAATCAAAATGGATCTGATGATATTGATAAAAATACTAAAGTTACTGAAGAATTTGTTGAAAGTATAAAGACTGAAAGAAACGACGATAAATCTCTTAAAAAACAATTAATAGTCATTAACACACCAGTTAAAAGTGAAATCGACGAAAATATAGAAACTTGCAAACATTGTATAATCCATCAGTACCCAACTTCTCAAAAAGTTGTTCCGATTCCAATCGAAACAAACTGTAGCGAAAAAGCTTTTATAACGGAATCACCGGTTATTGGAACTGTTGAAATCGTGAAGCAAGTCGTGCAAAATATCGAAATGATCGATTTGACAAACGAAATTGATGAAATTGCAGAAAAAATTACTTTATACAGAAGCGACGAAACATCAACTGGAAATCCGGATGTTCTAGCCATGTCCGCGTCTCTGTCACCTTCTGTCATATTAAATAAAAATCCTTTAAACAAAATAAAAAATGAAGTAGAAGAAAGAAAAAACGAAATCGACAACACTAAGATAAAACAACATTTAAACGAGTCCGATCAAAATTCAAAACTCAAAAATCTATTACAAACTACAAATACCACAGTGACTAATAATCAAACAGCTACAGCTACAAAATCTACAAGCTACGCAGCATCTTCGAATACTACATCTCCGTCTCCGTCGATTGGAGTTTACCAGATACATTTTAATCCACCTGGTACAGTTAACGTACAACAGCCATCGTTTGCGCAGGACTTACGAACAGAAGATAGGCGTACATCTGTTGAACAACGGTTGCCAGGAGTACCTGCAGCTTGTACCAGATCTTTTCAGTTTTATGAAAACGCTCCGTCGAATATGATGCAATGTAACGAACGTGACAGGTAAGGTAGTTTTTAATTTTTATTTAATGCAGTATTATTTCTAATTATGTTTTGAATTGTTGAATAACTGGGAATAATTTTAGTAGTGACCAACTCCGAAAATATTAAATCAAAATGCCGTTAAGATGTTTATCTTTCTGAGTAACAGTGGAAAATATAAACATTTGTGACTGATGTATGTATGTATGTATTTTGGGGTGACATTCACTGAAAGTAGTTCATATAAATTGATATCTCCCGTCAGTCCTGTCATAATATGTGATGTTTTTCTTCGTTAACCTTAAAACTTAACGAAAAGTGTTGTTATTGGATTTCAGCTGATTTTTTATTATTGATAACTTTTGCTGTCGTAAGAGACTCTATTTATTATTTTAAAATGGATTTATATGATCTTCCAATATTTGAATTTTCCGATGAAGAAGATATGGTTCCGCTATGAAGTAAACCAAAAATTATACGTGAAAGATAACTACTCAAATTCTTTCTAAATTATCAATTTTTGGAACTTTAGTTCTTTACGTCAGGTTATGTTTGAGCGACCAGGGTTCGCGACGCAAAAGATCTGACCGTTACGTTACGTTATGTTACGTTACGTTGTGTTACGTTGCTTCGTTATGTGCCTTGCTTGCGTGCGTGTGCTTTCTCCTGAGTCTCTCTCTCGTTTACGAAGCAGCGATTCATATGCTTCGGCCGGGAATCGAACCCGGGCCGACCGCGTGGAAGGCGAACATTCTACCACTGAACCACCGATGCTATATTAAAATTCTATGCAAAGCTGGTATTCGCAGTGCTGGTGATCTACTTGAATCTGTTCGGATACATTTTTACTATTATTTCCATAATTTTTTTGCGCGATTAATCTTTTTTAATTATTTACAGCATCGGTTGTCAGGACGGTAGGTTGTGTTTACTGGTTTCTAAGTTCACTAAGATCACTTACCGTTCAGACGTCGAAAAGTAATAAATAGCATAAAAACAATTTCACCAAAATGCGAAATATATATATTAAACTGACCGAGAAGTATAAATGTCACTTTTGACATTTCGTTCATTTCGAAGAAATTTAAATTATTTCATTCGGAATTTATTTCAATACGATCGCGCAAAAAATGGTATAATAAGCATCTCGAACGTTAAGGGTAATTACAACGTTTGCATGTAGATTCCTCTCGTAAAATTGGACAAAATGATATGAGGATTAAGGGGTCTAGCACATTTACTTTTCGAAATACAGGGTGTTGTAATTTTGAAAACTTGAATGTTTTAATTCGATAACTTTAAAATGGATGGATAAATTGATTTGACATTTGGCAGGTTGTTTTTAAATGTAAAAGGGCATATTTTGATAAAAATAGTAGTTTGTGCAACTAGTGTGGATATGATGGCCATATCGCACGAGGACGAAGTTTGTGCACGACGCCGTAGGCTCAATCGTTCTTTTAATTTGTTTTCTTTAAGAGGAGCAAATTCATACATAAAGAAAACAGATATTTATATATGAACAAACCATAGGTAATGTTGTATTTTCTCTAACAATTTGGAAAAATATAAATTTAAATTCTTACTATTGTCCAAAAAAACTTTTAGTTTCAACAAAATGCTTCAAACGTAAACTTCTTCACCATCCAACCAAAATAAACAATACCTTACAAATTACCACCATTAAATTTTTGTAAATTTTATTTAATTGCTCACACAAATCTCTTCTTTATCTATATAATTTCTTTATTCTCTCAATTTTTAAAATATTTCACTTTCTGACTATTTATCAAAAAAATCTCATTTCATATATTTGAAAATAAGTTGTCTCATCGCTCTGGGATCTTACTCTATCATAAATTACAGTTATTACTAAAGGGCGGAATATATGCACGTCAATTCAGTTAAAATATGCGCATATATATGCATAGTTTTTCTTTGAAATATGCAACAATATGCATTTATTTGTCAAAATATGCAATTATATGCCTTGAATATAACATGGAAAAATGGAAATAAAGAAACGCCGACTCTTACAAAAATTATTTATTCCAAGTAAAATTAAAAGACAAATATAATAGGTAAAATTTTTAACCTGAAATAGTATATAATGCATTTATAACGATATTTTTTTCAAACTAAACTATACAATATAAATACAAAAGAAGAGACCACATTTTATCTTCAATTAGTCCGAACTATAAAAGCAAGCCGTCCCATTCCAACTAGACCCCGAGAAAAGAAAGTTTTGTTATGAATTCATTGATTACTTGGAAATTCCTAAACATCCAATAAATGCTGGCGATAAACCATATAATAATAAAATAGGTCCATAAACCATATAATAATAAAACCTACCCACCTTTTAAATTATTTCAATTACATATCTGCAAGGGTCGCACTTAATCTTTTGATAAAACGAAAAACAAAAAAAATATGCACACAATTTTTATTTTTGCCGAAATATGCAATTTTTTATGAAATTTGTAAAAATATGCAAAATATGCAAATATATGCACTTTGCATATATTCCGCCCTTTAGTTATTACCCATAAAGCTTTTTTTAAACTCTAATTTATTATTTTATTTTCCAGACAACCTGTACAAGAAGCCACAAATAAACGTCAAAAAACGTGCTCACAACAACGCAATACAGAGCAAGCTGCTACGATTCCGAATACGTCACAACCTCCTCCACATCCTCGTCCTTATCCTTCTCTTTCAGAATGGCAAAGATGCGTAGCGGAATATATATGGTTGCTAATACACAAGTCCCACGTGGATGAAAAGGATCTATCGTGGATCAAATCAAGGAATCTAACACCATCTATTTATGCCAAGGAATTGAAAATCGCCGAAAAAATCAACGAAATCAGATTGACAGTTTACGCCAAAGATATGGCGACCAGACTGCATTTTACGAACATCGTCGACCAACCAATCACTCCCGTTCATATTGTTAACATTTTCGAATATTTACAACACAAAGGACTTCCTGTAACTTTGTTACAAACGTACGCGGTACTGTGGAAACTGATAGTTCCCTATCACGAGTACTACACTCGTCAACCGATATTGAGGACCTTGTATAAAGTTGTATATGAAGTTATTAGAGCCATGATAAATAGATCGGATGTTAATAAAAGCTCCAAATCTACTCCTGCATGTAAGTACAAACACTATTCTTCCTTATTCATCGCTTTGTGAGAAGTTTTGTCAAAAGCACTTTCTATATAAAGAAAGACTGCTAATAATACTTATTTTTTCTACTAGCGTGCGGAAAAGTCCACTTTTCCGCACTCATTTCACTCATAGCCATTGTTAGAACAAATACGTAGGTATGCCACAAAAAATTGTTTAAACTTACAATAATGCTTTTTTCTACTAACGTGCGGAAAGTGAATCTTTTCCGCACTAAAAAGCGTGCGGAAAGAGTCACTTTTCCGCACTAGTGCGGAAAGTAAATTTATTGACATTTGAGGAATATACTGACATTTGAATATTCAAAATATGTATTTTGTATATCCAAGTTTACCAAATGACTGAAAAATTAATAAATTTATTATAATGCTGCTATAATTTTTAATAAAAAAAAACTTATTTTTCAATAATTTTTTGATGGCCCTGGTATAAGCCTCATCAAATGAATGTCAAATAATAATAATTAATTTGTTGATATGTATATAATGAGAAATGTTGATTTATGATTACTTTTGGGTTCTTTCCGCATGCTAGTAGAAAAAATAGTGTACCTAACACGTGCGTAAAGTGACTTTTCCGCACGCGATTGCTGGCCGAACTCCGCTAAAGCGTCGTTCGGCCATCTGCAATAGCGTGCGGAAAAGTATCACTTTCCGCACTAGTTAGGTAAACTACTATTACACATACTAGAAGGTTACAGCTATCATATGCAATGATTTAATCAATAATTTTTCCGGTTTAACTGACTCAGACGTTAGCTTAAATAAGTGGTTAAAATTTCACCTTAGTAACAATTAAGATATCTGTGCGGTTTTTTATTTTAATTGGAATTTGAAAAAACCTACTTAAAGGACTTGGGAAAACACAACTTTTGGCGTTTTGAACGTTCAATTCGGACCATTTAATCCCGAGTTATTAAATCCCAAACTTGATCAACGATTTTAGGCAAACGAACAACAATATAACGAAAAAAAAATACTGCATACTTCCCAGATATTTTTCAACACACCTACCTTATCAACAATTGAATCAAATAGAAGAGAGAATGTCCGCGGAAAGGGCTCTCGGCGCTGTGATTCCGAGGGGAGGGCGTGGCTGAGTATAGCGGAGTACAGCAGATTATAATATGTGGCTAGAGGTTGAATCGTACCTGCATGTCGGTATTTTCTTTTTCATTAGCTTGTCGATCGTTTACCGAGAACCGTTGATCAAGTTTGGGATTCAATAACTCGGGATTAAATGGTCCGAATTGAACGTTCAAAACGGCAAAAGCTGTCTTTTTCCAAGTACTTTAAGTGGGTTTTTTCAGATTTTAATGAAAATAGAAAACCGCACAGATATCTTAATTGTTACTAAGGTAAAATTTTAACCACTTTTTAAAACTAACGTCTGAGTCAGTTAAACCGAATATATTGTTGATTAAATCATTGTATATGATAGCTGTAACCTTCTAGTATGTGTAAAAACATTATTGTAAGTTTAAATAATTTTTTGTGGCATATGTCTTTATTCTAACAATGTCTATTTATTTCACTCAATGTTTATTAACAATTAGATTACTCAGCAACTAAATAACATATCGAAACCGCGTTTGTTGCTTTCAGTTCGTGAAAAAATAACGTATTATAAGACAAATAATGATTTAAATTGCTTCATAAATTGCATTAGTATTTTGCGTCTGAAATCTGTGGAAATATGTGGCTGCAGGGATGGGAATTTTTACATTTTGAACCATGGAATTTTATAGCAAATTTCACGCTCTATAACTTTGTTTCCATAAATATGCACGATAAACTTCATACTTTTCGAGTAAAATTAGAAAACATGTCGAAATACAGGCCCATTTTTGGTTGTTTTGGCTATAAACTGTTATTGTGCAATTAGCACAGCCTAAAAACCGGAGGAGGCAATTGATTATAATTAACCATGATATTTTTGAGGGACTCCATCATTACATCCACCTTTAATGCTAACCCGACTGGACTACTGTATACGGACCCTATTCCTATTTGCTACCGTATTCTGTATTGAAATTCTCTGGTCTACAATAATTCTCTACGTTTTTCTTTTCTTTTCAGATTTATTCACATCGAATCAACGAGACCAACTGCTATGTCAAATACATTTCTATAATAATTTGATTAGAAGATCAAGCGCCGAAATAAGCGCTTCAACAATGTCCAGACCAGTGTATTATGCATCCAACGATACATCCTATCAGTCTAAACAGCAGAATATCCTCAACCAAAAATCAGCCCCGTCTGTTGTTAGAAACAACCAACCTCATCAAACAACGTCTGTTCCAGCGGGACGTAGCTATCCTTCAAATCCGTATGATCAACTTATCTATCAACGTGTAAATGGCGCTGTCGCGGATAATCAAGCTGCTTACAAATCTTGCGGTAAACAAAATCAAATTCCCGATCAAACAAATTTTACTTCGAATGCTGCTTCGTATCAAAAAGAGTTTTTAAACTATTCAGTACAAAGACCCTCTTCGGAATATGCTAGAGTTCCTGCAAGAGAGCCACTCCCCAGTGACAATCCCCCAATTAATGTCAATTACCCCCAAGTATTAGATAACGTTCCTACTTTCAAAGTGCCTTATAAATCTAATCAAAATTTGAGAAGGAAAACTACAGAAAATAATTTACCCGAGTCTACTTCTTCAAATGTCAGTTCTACCGATAACACAAGTAGATCTTCACCTACTAGTTTGACCCCAAAAGTTTCGCCTGTTGCTGCCGAAAGTTTTCCTGCAAATAAAACGACTCAAATTACCTCCCTTAACCAACCAATACCTACAGACAAAACAGTCTTCAAAAACACACCGCTTGATGAGATCGTTAACGAAACTGTTACCAGGAATGTAGAAGTTGAAGCTAGTAATGTAGTACCGGAAGAAGAGGTGATTGATTTGACGTGGTTGGATGATTTCAAAACGGAAGAGCTGGAGGAAGCCGTGGAGTGTATCATTAAAAAAGAAGAACCGACCTGTGAGGAGGACGAGGTGATACTGAATCAAGAACAATTTCCACTGGTGAGTATTTTTTAATTTGTCTTTAACGGTGTTTGGATCAACTTCACAAGGAGCTTATTGTTATATACGCGTACAATATTCATTATAAAACTACGACTCCTATAAGCATAGAATACACGGAAAAACTACCATTCTATCTGCACATGCAGTGAAGCAGCAGACACTGCTGTACGGCTAAGTGACACCACTATATGACTGCCTAACAGATGTACGACCTGTTAACACAGCTGTACGACTTGTTAACACAGCTTTACGACCTGTTAAGATAGCTGTGCGACCTGTTAAGACAGCTGTGTGACATGTTAAGACAGCTGTGCGATCTATTAAGACGTTAAGATAGCTGTGCGATCTGTTAAGACGTTAAGACAGCTGTGCGATCTGTTAAGACAGCTGTACGACCTGGTAACACAGCTGTGCAACCTGTTAACGACAGCTGTGCGATCTGTTAACGACAGCTGTGCGATCTGTTAAGACAGCTGTGCGATCTGTTAAGACAGCTATGCGATCTGTTAAGACAGCTGTGCGATCTGTTAAGACAACTGTACGACCTGGTAATACTGCTGTACGGCCTATTAAGACAGCTGTACGACCTGGTAACACAGCTGTACGACCTGGTAACACAGCTGTACGACCTGGTAACACCGCTGTACGACTGGATATTTATAGATGACTCCTAGTGTACATTTCTCTGTACAACACAATAACACAGTACGACCGGAGATTTTTGGCTGACGCTTCGTACAACAAAAGAGTGGCAGCACTAAAGCGTATACGATCCGTATTTAATACGCACCTGTGACGATAAGTTTCGTGTGAAGAATGCATTAGGCTTGCATTTTATTGTTTACATCATGTAACAAAATCAACTCACTAACATGTTCATCATTTTTATTTGTGAAAACTAATTTCTAATCAAATCATTTTGTATTTTACGCTAAATAATAATGGTAATCGATTTATTTGAAAATACCGCATACACCTCGTAATACAAAAATTTAAATATCTATATTCTATTTCTATTCTGAAATTTGGGGGGAAGGTGGAAGGGGGTTGGTTGTAGAGATTTTTACTTTATTTTTATTTGGCTGTGTCATACGACATACTATACGAGGGAATGTTGAAAATTTAGTTGCCTTTGAGGTAGTTGTCGAGCGTGTGGTTATATGACAAATAATTTCAAATTCTCCATAAAAATTTCAAGTTGATTGAAATGAGATCAACATATCAGGTCGTTGGACAAAATATATTATTTATTGAGTGGATAGAGAGTGAGAGTAAGAGCGACGTTGTCAAATGGCAGTTCATGGAAACTTTCAGTACAGTCTGTGACGAAAATTATGTCAGAGCTCCTCTACTGTTATCATGGATACGAACCAAAACTTTTCGAAAATATTGTATAACGACAAATACCTCAAACATTATCATTTTCATTTAAATTGAAGGCAATTTTCATAGCATTTTAATAAATAATCACTCACATTTTCCGCACACGCTTTTAATAATATATTAATAAAATATGGTGATGAAAAGTGCAGTAAAACCAACAACAAAACTTGATACACAATAGTTGTAAGTCGTCTACTAACCTCCTTCATCCCGATTACACTAACTGTTCCTCTTCCCAATTACACTCGTCTAACTATTCGCCCTTTCCCCCCACCACAATCTTGATCTCACTCTCTCTTCCCGTCCATTCTCGTCTACTAACTTGCTTCCTTCCCCACCACACTCTTCGAAATCAGTGAGACCAACCTATAGAAGTGAAAGTTTCTAGGATAATCTTGAATTAGAAAAAATGAGATTTCAAACCCATCCACCTGAAGTGCTAGTTTCTATTGAGTTGTCGAAATAGGCCTGGCATCTTATGCCTTAAGCATAAAAAGAAGAAAAAATTTCTATAGCAGATATACAGATTCTATCCCGCTATAAAATAGTTCTGAACCAATTCATTTGCCATCGCTGAAATTCATCTTTCATACCGTGACACAAGACTTTGACTTCTATAGGTTATTCTGAGTCTGTTTTGTGACTTTAGCTGCCTTGCCTAATTCGACAATTCGATGGCAAGTAGCGCTTCATGTGGATGGGTTTGAAACCTCATTTTTTTTGTTCAAGGTAAGATAAGATATTAAAGATTACATAAGAATTTATTTTGTAATCTTTGAAAGATTGTTTAGGTTGATGGTGTTTACATTACAAAACAAAGCAAAAATGGGACAATGTGATTTGTTTTAAAACATTTTATTGCCAACAATTCCATTAACTCAGCATTATATTCGATAGAATCTGTTTAATCAGTACTTTATTTGAATTTTTTACTTTTTCAATTTACATTTTGTGTTCGATATAATTTAGCACAATGTCATTACATTATTGGCACTTGTTCACCACAATAGTAAAACTTTAAAGTCCTGTAACTCTGAACTGAAGATAAAGGATGAAATTAACGAGCGAGATAAACTTTTTGTTGGTATTACTGCCCGGCAGTTTTCTATTTGGAAAGTTTGTTAATATATTTTGTGGTTCACTGCAGGCTCACATCGCTGGACCTTGCCGTTCCATATGGGACCAGCCGAAATAGTTAAATTTCTACCAAAATTGGTCATAATTTACATCACTAAGAGATAATTTAAAGACTGTGATTTATATAGTTTATTATTTATTTCTAATTTTTTTTTATTATATTTTTTTACTTGAAAATAAAAATTTTATTTAAACCTGTTAGCGAGTTGATTTGTTAAGAATTGATGTATAAGTAAAGTGTGCTGCATAACAATCAGTTATTAAACTGGATGTGGTCATTTTTAATCAGCGTTTCCTTTAAAATATTTCAATTACGCTGGCACAGATAGCTTCTGTTTGTTTATATCACGATAGATGTCGTTGCGCGTAGGTTTCTTGATTCTACCAGTATTGTGCAAATAATCGACTGGTGGTTAGGATTTTGGCCATCAGAATTTACTAAGATGGAAAGTACAAGTTAACGTTAACATGGGTGGTCCGTATATGTATTTGAAGATTATTCTTTACTATTTAATATAATTGTGTAGTAAATTCATTTATAAATTTCGCTCTTAATATTTTTGTAACAAATTTAATGTTGATTTTTTTTCAGGCCTACTCACCTTCGGATAGCGGCGTTGAAAGCTCTCCATCTCCGCAGGTATACATTGTCTCTTACAAGGAAATTTGTAGAAAATGGTTATTTATTGGAAACGATTTTTTTTTAATTCAAACAATTTTTTTTGTCACGTTAGGGGCCATCCATTCATTACGTCACACGAATTTTAGGACTTTTTAACCCCTCCCCCCGTCCTTGTCGTTGTCACATTTTTAGAACCCCTCCCTCCTGATGTGACATCACACATTTTTCAATTTTATGCGTGTATTTAAAAATAATCGAAACAAAACAATTATTATTTTCATTTCTTTCTTATTTTTATTAAATAATCTTCCATAAAATCAACATAATCTCATAGCGAGTTCGAAAATTTTAAGATTTTTTCATTCACATAAATTTCGCGTTTTAGTACTTCCAATTTTGACATGTAACGTCACAAAGCTTTTGACCCCCCCCCCCTGCTCCCTGTCACACAATGTCACATTCTGGTGGTACCCCCCCCCCATTAACGTGTGACGTAATTTATGGATGACCCCTTATTTGTTTTTAACTATACCTACCGAGGCGATACCAAAAGTTGTTTTGAACAATTAAAACTACAAAATGGTGTAATTTTGACTGTTTTTGTGATATTTTTGTTTGTTTTAGCGTGAAGTTAAGGAACTTGTTTTCATCGGAAGATATTGTATATGTGATCAACCGGCTGAGTACATATGCGGCTGTCGTATGGCTATGTATTGTAGTAATTACTGTCAAGTAAGTATAAATATTCTTCGTTTAACCTTGCATAAGTATACATAAGTACAGAAATTCTACATTTGACATTTATAACGTCTCTTTAAAATTATTACTCTTTAGTTCTTTTTAATACATCACCCTGTATATTCAATACCAGCTCATTCATATGTACCATATGTATAGTTTATTTACGATAAGAAGACGATGACGTTGCAAACAAAATATTGTGATGCCGCCAAGCTATAGTTTTTTCTTTACTTAACGAAAACTAGAAAAGTCAATCTGATGTTAGATTGACAGTTCTTAATAATAATGAATACAGATAGCGAATACAAATACTTAATATCTTACAGCAGTAAGCGGGAGAAGCGGTGCCCCGTTTCGGCATTTTCGTTCAAAATAACTTACCAAAGATGTTACCATCTCTTGACATTTACTGTTCAGCTGCTTCGGCATTTTATTAACTACAAACTGCAAATTTGCCTAAATAATTAGTTATGAAAATAACTGTTTTTTCAATCTTAAAGGAACAATGAATTTAAAAGCACAAAAAAAACTTGTAAATATTAGACGATGATCGAATGTCAATAAACGTCAAAACAAACTGGGGGAATTTTACCAGTTGATCTGACAACGTCTTGAAGTTTTGCCAACCCCGTTAGCTGTAAATTGCGGATAAATTGTATTTACGGTTGGTAAATTAATATTTATTCTGATCAGGAAAGTAACTAAAAATGACATCTTCGTCTTTTTATCGCAAAAATCCTATAATAATAGATTTTCCTAACAGTCTATATGTATAAAGTGTTGCCTATAGTTGGTTCAAATCTGTATAGTTACGAATATGTAGAAGAAAGTAAAATTGATTTTAGTCAAAAATGTCCCAATTGTCTTTTTGAAATTTCCACCCAAAAAGTGGAAGAATAATAATTTTTAGATACCCAGTATTTTTAGTTAGTGATTCTTTTTTTTTTAGAACAAAGACTGGGTCGAGCACAAGAAAATATGTCTTCGTGTTATGCATGGTTAAGGAAGATTCAAAATGAACCTCAAGTACAAACGTGTTTATTTGATTTATTTGCATTAAGTTTTTAAATTAATCGGAAAATTGAGAAAAGAAAATTTGTTGGATATCATTTCTATTTCCACCTATTACTTTGGCGTTTTCTTATTTCTTGTTTACTGTCAATTTAATTAATTTCGGAATATTTTCCTATTAAATTGGTGGTTATTATTTAATCTCAGTTTTAGACCTACCCAGTGCGCACAGATTATTCAACAAACGTATTTTCTTGATTTGTTGGATTAAAATATTTTTTGTTACTTACATAATATATTGTGATTTTTTAAGAAAAGTGAGATGTACAAAATAATTTTTACCGATTTTCATTGAAGCTTTAATAGAAAAAAATAAGTGAACTGTAAAAAATCTAAAATATACATGCTGGTTGAAGGGAAAAGAATGTTCAAAATTATAAGAAAAAAAAAATGTTTATAAACATGGAAAAAATATCCAGGATTATGTCGTTGACCGAAATTTTTATCCTGTTGGCAGAGCTGGGACTGGGCTGGGAGGAAAAAAGTAATCGACTACTGATTACGACTACATTGCTAGAAAAGTAATCGACTACTGATTACAATTACATTGTGAAAAAAGTAATCGACTACTGATTACAATTGTAGTCATAAAATATGACAACAAGTGCGATTACAATTTTAAATTTATAAGTTTTTAACAGTTACACACTTTACTTCAGCCTCATCATCAGCCTACCTCATTAAACCTATGTAACGCAATTTAAAATTATTTCGTATCATGAATGGTTTTCATATTTTAAATTGAGATATTGTCTATTCGTTTTAATCTTGGAGAAGGAGGGGTGATTGGTGATTACCCCTGTTAACCACTGTGGACCCGCCCTTGGAGTACTGAGATTAATGTAATCGACCACTGTAATCGATTACTTCCCAGCTCTGCCTGTTGGTTAGTAATTTAACTTTAATGTATTCAAATTGAATAAAAATCACTGCTACAAAATCAAACTGTTAACTAGATAATAGGTTAAAGATGGCTGTTCTGCGGGCGCCAACCGTATTGAAAAACACCTTTTTTTAAAATCCTTTCAATTTTTCTCGTCATGGATATTTTAGATTTCATTTCACTGTTTTCTCTCATTTTTTTCTATTTAAATTTGTACCGGGTGGACCAATAAGCCGTTCTATCGTCTGTATATCTTCTAAGTATCTTCTAACTGTTAATGTTTCTTGTGTTTGAAGACCATGGCCATTGGTCCACCCTGTACCATGAACTTTGGTCAACGTAAGTCGTGCCTTTAACGCTTCTTTTTTCAAAGGAATCCTATCTTGTATTAATAACTTTTTTCTTAAAAAAAATGTGATAAAATAAATAGTATTAATAGTTAAAAAAAATGTAGATATGTTGAGAGATTTGTTGTATGAACGAGAGTTGTGGTTACTATTCGTTCTAATTCATGAAAATATTAATTTTGTTAAGTAGTTTTTGAATATTTTATTTTTGAATTAATAATAAAAAAATGTTTTATACCTTTTGTACTTAATGAAAACAATAAAAAGTTTCTACGTTTAGTTGTTTATTTTGTCCCCGTTAAATTGGATTAAAAACGGTAGATTGTCTTCGGTAATCGATGGTACCTATTATGTAATAGCTGAAGCTGTATTTTAAAATTTTCCGGATAAAAAATGGATGCTCAAAGTTTGACAACATACCGGTAGATGGCGTGGCCATCTTCATCCAATAAATGTTGGATAATTGGATTTTATACCATGTTAATCTGTAGAGCAGGGAGAGTGAGTGTAGGCTCAGAGCACTTATGCCACATGTAACCCATTGTACATCCTCCCGAGGTATTGTCCTCCTATGTCATCGTCCATCCTGTCCTCCCCAGGAAGGTGGACAGGTCACTAGAAGACATCTCCTTTATAGCGGCAGGTGTAGGCCAAGACTCACCAAACACACACTCTTTTATAGACGATAACTCCGGACACTCGCATAAGACATGCCTGACAGCTTCATCTTCCTGTTCACATATCCTCCATAGAGGTGTGTCCACTAGCCCCATAGTATTGAGGTGTTTCCTTAGTTGACAGTGACCAGTCAGAAATCCTACTGTTAAACGTAGGTTTTTCCTAGTCATCGCCAACTATTTATCCGCCAGCTTCCCAGGGTGATACTGGCAAAACTGCATCCTTTGATTCCATCCCATCTTTCAAGGGATTGGCTAGTTCCGCAATTGTCGAAGTCGTTAGGCCGTAGATGTCACTGGGTCCTTAAATTTTTAGTCCAGCCGCTTCCCTGGCTAAAGAATCAGCAATGCGATTTCCTTTACTCCTGTCGTGCCCTTTAACCCACCTCAGGATAATATTGTTATCTGCCGAGGCGTTAGGTAAATCTTGGTGGCACTCTAGTACTAGCCCCGATACAACATAATATGTCAAATAACAATATCAAAATCCACTAACTCCAGATCCAGAATATCATGGATTAATAACAAACTATGACAGAGCTACCTATGGTTGCTGGTGGCTACTAATAGTTCCTGGTACTTTAGTGAAAAGCAGATTCCGAACCGTGGAGGTAGTCTCCATGTCCCAAGTCTTTACAGAAGCTGTCGATTTAGTTAAAAACCAAGTTCCATATAAATAGGCAAATTTTTGGATCAATAGCTCACCATCTTGGTACATAACGCATGTACGATTGTCCTCTAAACAAATTCCGCATACTTATAATTACTCTCGAATGACACAGAATTTGAAATACTTAGGTAAATCGGCTTATTTTATATTGCAAGAAGACCCTTTGTTGTCTGCAAATAGCATATTTTACATTAAAAGGGAAATAAAAAGAGTTGATATCAAAGGCCACCGACTAAGAATCCCTGTAGTGTAACTCGATATTTTTTATAAGTTATTTCATTTTGAATTTGCTCATAAATTTTAGTTTTCAATTAGCACGAGCATAGCAGAAAGTAGATTCTTGTACCAATCAAATAGCATACGTCGATTGCAAGAGATCCCCTAAATTCCTAGCAGTGCCGTACGAATAAAAATATTTAGAGAATAATTTGGTGGTTGAATCTAGTACTACATCGTACGGTATTCTCTTTTGAATGGGAACGAAAACCAGTTGAAATCTGACCGACATTTATGTTTGTTCATAAAGAGTTACTCACCTCGTTTTCGGTTTGTATACATTCGAAAAATGAAAATAAAAAAAATATACAAAACGACAATTGCAAACAATTAAATATGCACATCATTTTCCGCTTTCAAATGAGTTGGCAGAATTTGGATTTCACGTGTATATGCGTGTGTGTGTGTGTGTGTGGACCCTCTTTAACTGTAAAAAGGTCAAGATATTTTGCAGAAATGTTTTTTTAATAATTCGTTGTTTTTGTTTTCTTAAAATATATTTAAAATGACATCACATTCACCGTTATATATGTCTGCAGTTGTTTGGTTATATACAAAAAATGTATTATTAATTCAAATTTATTGTATTGTCTCCAAAGTAGGTCCCCATATTTATATGTCTTTTCTATCGACTAAAGGCGAATGCTCTTGCATTGGAATTGGGATGAAAAAAGTAAGCCGGAGCCATATATCGGGAAATACGGTAGCAATTCAATAGGGTTTTTCGAGTTTTTGGCCAAAAATTATTTCTCAAGTTCTTTGTGAGAAGGCGCGTTACAGTGACGACTGGTTACTAATTTAAATGGGGAGGCTAAAGGCAAATCAATTGAAACTTGAAACTACCTCTCCGCACCGCAGGCGAAAGTTTTCATGCCTTATGTATAGTGGCCAGCAAATAGGCGTAATTAAAATTTGGATTATGTTGATGCTGGAGCGAGCTATTATTTGGAATTACTTGAAAAAATTAGAAAGCCAATGGGAATACACGATTATCTGAGAATTTTTATGAGGCGCGTCAAAAATAGAAGTCTTTTAAGTTAGCATACCTATTTCAAATTTTTGAATATTATATCATAAGAAATGGTTAAAGTATACTTACCACCAAAATCTGAAAAAACTAAAACTGACACAACAAACGAAAAACAACCACAAAATAATATCATGAAATTGATCTTTTAATGCACCTAAAGATAACGAAATTTGAAGGTTATGTATTTATAACATAGGCAATACTCCATGACAGAGTGTATATTACATTGCATAGTTGCATGATGTTGTTATTTGCGCCATCTATCCTCTTAGAAGAAACTAGAAAACATGATTTGATCTTGACCATATATCAGTTTTTAATCCGTGATACAGTGTGATCTACTTCAAATTGTAGAAGGATATTATCTCTTATGTCATTTTAGTTCCCCCTATCTACCCTGGAAATGGTTTCTAGATTTTTTTGACATTTCTTTTTCTTCACGAGTTTTAAAATTGTCACTGTACAGCTACAACACTAAATTGTGGGTTTTACTTTCCAAACGACTATTTTCAGGATTCTAATGAAGTTAGAGAAGATATTAATGATAGAATCAAAGTTATTTTGTATTATTTTCAAATTTTTTCACGAGAATACATCACTCAAAACTTCTTGATATTTTTAATCAACCTTTCTGACGTTCCTCGTATTATTAGTATCTAGTTTAGGAACCATTCGCGAATATGTATATTTCTTCTATTTCGCTTATTTGACCCGCATGTAAATGTTGGCCGGCTCGGACAGAGAGAAGTGAATTTTAAATTCGGAATTTCCAAGTGATTATAACATGAGATCACATTCACAACGCATACCTACCTACTTAAGCTTACTACTCGCCTTTTTTTCTCTCCTAACTTATTGGACAACTTCAAATAAAAAATTAACGCAGCATAAGGAACTCTATAAATTTCTTTCACGCAGCTAGACCATTTTTTATGCCAAAGACGGAGGTGGTTTCGTTTCCACTTAAATATTCAATATGGAATATCAACTTTTTGGGTAATATCTTGATTCAAAGGAGTCATCTTGACTGATTTTTCTCACAAAAACGATACTTTTATACTAGCTTGGTACATCTACTCGCCAGACTTAAGCACCAGTGATTAAAAGTATCAAAAAACGGGAAAGAAAATGTTTAAAAAACGCACAGAGTTTGTAAACGGCTTTGGAAGTTCTATCTGACTTATTACCTTCATAAAATATATATTAACAAAGCTAGTAATCAACAAACTACTCACTTTACTCACCAGAGTTAGTCAGCAGTGATTAAAATTTCAAAGCCTTTAAAAAAAACGCTTAGAGCTTATGGAAGGTTATGTAAGTACCTAATTATTCGTACATATGAAAGAAACTGGAAGAAACAGTCTGTCTTTATGTATTAAGTAAAAGAATACCTATGTTTATTTGTAATTCCTCAAAGTAACAGTTTTGAAAAGCCGCAGAAACGGTAGAATTTATAATATAATGAAGATATAGCTAGGCAGAGACGTGATAGAGATCGCCGAGAGAGATACATGTAGACATCAAGTGCAGAAAATCTTGAGATATTAATATTTATGTCGCAATTATGAATTTCAACAAGTCACCTAGAAAAAATGAAGAAGATATATGTATATACGGTTTGAAGTTCATTCCTGTTTGGAATAAAATAATTTGCTAAAGGATTTACCTTCAAATAATAAGACACCTGGTACTTAAAATAATAGTGTATTATACACAAAGGTGGTGAAGACTATTATTATTGACCGAACACCAAAATTATTTCGCGAGTGGCTTTGCTCCGTGCGGAATAATGTGCGATGCTTATAAATGTCTTCACCATCATGGTGTATATACAATTTTTTCCACTACTAGCCAAATTTAAGACAAAAATTGAAAATAATTCACAAACTCACCTGGAGAAGCATTTACCCCGTCGTCTGACTGACAAGTAGGTACACTGTTAGTTTTCGATATATTATGAACGTACTCGTTATGTCATCAGTCATTTTTGGTTGAGCGCGAACTTTAAACTAATGGTATTTTTATTCAAAGTATTTTATCTTGATAGGTAATTTCAAGCAGCAAAAGTGTTAAAGACAATCTCCATGGTATACAAAATTATGTTGCACAACCCTGAATTCCTAAAATATTTGAATTTGTCCATTATTGACCTAGTTTAATAATAGAGAAAATTGTTAACCACTAATAGAGAAATTCAACTTCTCAGTTGGCTAGAAGAAGCAATAATTGTCAACTTCACAGCTAGTAGTGGAAAAATATAAATTATCTAAATTAGGGAGAATATTATTCACTTATAATGCCTTACGACATAACTTGGATTGAGACGACCCGTTATTGTATACATAATATACAAGTACCTATTAAATTGCAGTCACAAACAGCTTTTTTCCAATCTTATCGGATATAATAAATACGCGGAATCTTCTTAAAGGAACACATTAAATTGGAATAACGTCCTTTATTTTTGACTTAATGGTCAGATTTTTTTCTTTCCTGTGAATTTTTCCACTGACAATATTTATATAAACAGATAAGCTCAAGATTTGTTTATTTTTTTCCAATGGAATTCCAACAAAATTAAAGTAGATACTCGAACAATATTTTTATTCAGTGACCGTTAAAAAAACGATTTTATTTTCGAATTAATTTGGATTATTGTGCGTTGAAGCTTAATATATAGGGTGGCCAGATGAAATCGCAACAAGCACCACATAAAAAATCTTTGGTTTACTTTGTTTGAAGTCTTTAAGTCTTAATTTATAAAAAGTATTGTTTGCCGCAGCAGGGGCCGACAACATATTTCCAAAATATACTTTCTGGCTACCAGTATCATCGACTATATAGGGCGGGACTAGCAGATTTCTGCGTTTTTTCTACATTACCGAGATTACCGATCGACAAGGATAAGTCCACGTTACGTCATCTGTCAGTCGCCATAAGATAAACCAGCAATTTCTGTACCACACGTTGTTATCTAACTGTTTATAATAAAAATAATCATTAAATCAATACAAAATAACCAAATTACAAATATAAAATCTACTCAGGTGGACTGTCAGTAGTGCTAACTTATCAGTTGGCATCGCTTGTCGTTTCTTTCTTGTGTATGTTCTGTGATGCCACAGTGCAATTGTCACATCAATCTTAATAAAAAACCAAACTTATTCCATAAAATCAAAACATCTTGTGCTAAAATACAGGCGTAGATTAAGGGAAATAAGAGGAATAAAAAAGAAGCAGACCACTCCATTCTATGCTAATCGTTAGTGAGCACCATGTTGAATTGTATAATAATAACAAAGTAGGTTATGATAGCGGAAAATATAGATGCTAAGCAGGATTGGTTGATGTCGTAAAATCCAGCAGCTGAAAAAATCGGACACCATTGCTGAGCGTATCTAGTTAACAATCGTAATTGTTCCTTATTCGCTGCATCTTTCAATTCTTCCATGTAAAGATAGCAGGTTTTTATGACTTGTCTTCCACTTTTTTCTACGGCATCGCAGGACATCGCCAGAACTATCAAGTAAAGCTGGAAAAGAACAAGTTAATTAATCTATTTCGTGCATTCCACCATACTTTCATAGATCTTGAGCTAGGCTTGCCTTTATTCCACAGAACACCACTCGTTTAACACCTCTCTTATTCATTTCTCTATGATATTAACTGTCATAAAAACCACTCTGTTGGTCACACTGACTGAACTCTTTTATAAATCAGCTGGCCTCTTTCTTCTAAGGAATTCAGCCATACTTGAAGATGATCTCAATAGAAGAGTTCAGTCTAAGGTCAGTGTGGCCAACAGTTAAGGTCTACCATTCAAAACATAAGATATTTGCTTGTTTTTAATCATTGCAAACATCTATATTGCTTTATTAAAATAATGAATACACCCCCAAAGCGTATATCTTGGAATTTAAAATTACTTCTTAGCTGAATACTCAACATATCGGTGGCCAATAACTCTAGGAACTCTTGGGCTACGTTCATAAACTTACTCGGAGTAAGGATAGTTTACTCCGAAGCGTTCATAAATGTACTCTACCAGTGTAGAGTATGCTTTTATAAACGTTCAGAAACCTACCCGGAGTAAACTCTGCATACTCCGCTTTTTAATGGAGTATTATATACTCTGACAGTTATGACAGTTTGGCTTATACAGTAGCTCTGTTCAGATTACTGCTGGTTATTTTTATTGATAAATTGATATTATTTGATTTTGATACAGTCATATATCTATTAATAGATATATGGTTACAGTTGATTGCATTGCATATCAATAATGGACTACTCTGTGCTATCAATTGGAAAGGATACCATTATTATTAAAAATAAGGGTAGGTACCTACCTATGCTGTAATATAATACTGAAATTTATTAATCATTATTCAACATGAGCTCCTAACATTGTGTTATGATATTAATATTATTAATATTCAACTCATCCATGGTTTAATCAATGTCCGTGGTTAATTAATTTCTATTTTCGAAATGAAAAATATAACCCCAAATTCATTTACACAACACAATGACATTTGATTTACCTCCGGCCAGCATAGCCTCTGAACGGTTACTCCGAGTAACCAACAAACATACTTTTCTAATCACGTGATCATACTCTTCTCTACTCACTGGAGTAAGTTTATGAACCTTGGAATATCACCATTTCATTTCTGTTATATATCTGTCACTGGTTATGTCAGATGTCAGTGGAAAAAGTAATTAGAAGAATAGAGATACAACTAACCAGAAATGCTACAAAAATCTCATCGAAATTGGACATACACAATTGAACGAATATCAACAAAAATAAATATAACTGACATTTGACATAACTAGTGACAAAATAACAGAAATGAAATGGTGACTTGCCAAAAGTTCCTAGAGTTATTGGCCACCGATATGTTGAGTATTCAGCTATAAAGTCATTTTAAATTTTAAGATATACGCTTCGGGGGTGTATTCATTATTTTAATAAAGCAACATAGATGTTCGCAATGATTAAAAACATGCAAAAATCTTATGTTTAGAATGGTAGACCTCAACTGTAATTCTTTTCTGAAAAAAACACTTTTGTTGGCAACACTGTCCTTAGACTGTACTTCTCTATTTTAAATAACCAAATAACGAAATGCAAATGGAAATCGTAATATTTTGTTACATATAATATTCAACTTACCACAAATGGAACTGGTTGCATATATTTCAAAATATCAACAGTTAAATCCTGTCCATGTCGTTGGTCAAAAATCGACACCGTCATATGCAACGTACTATAAACAAAAAGACAGTTGCTGGTGAAAACAGAAGTTCCAAACAATTTGTTATTTAGTTTGACAACGTTACTGCTGATTTCCAGATATTTTATAATATTATCAGCTGTTTTTTCGAATCCGATGTAAGGTTTATCGCAAATAGATACAGTCATGGAGTTATAGCTGTCGTATTTATTCCTTAGCCAATTGGTGATCACCAAATAGTACGCGAAGATTTGTAAAGTACACGCCAAGGCGGTAATTTGAGTGGTTGAAATTATCAATTGATCTAGTCGGTTGTTTGTTATTGAAATGTAAAAATCCGCTAGATAAGTAGCTAGAAAATAAAGGACAATTACGATAATCCTTGCGTGAACCCAATGAAAATCTTCCTTGAACTTTGTATTCGAAGCAGTATTTTTTTCAAGTTTATACATAGCGTTAATCAATTCTGTTTTGTAGTTTTTAGCAAAAAATGGGAAATATATGAAGCAGTATATTGAGAAAATAGCTTCGTAAAGTCCTTGACCGAACGCCATTTTACCAACGATAAGGCTTTGATGCTCCATTTGCTGGTATCTCGTTATTGACACGAAAACACCAGCTACCGACGTAATACATACAAAAAGTACCGCTAAATACTTAGATGTTCCCGCTAAAGGTCCCAAACCGAACCATCTAATCACCCTCATAGTTTTTAAAACAAGTTTGTAGCTTTCAGTGAAATTTTGCTTAGCTGCCGACATATTTTTAGCTGAAACCTTCATTTTATTTTTCAGCAGTGCTATAGTTCCATCAATAATAATTTTAAAAATAAGGGTAGATTTTTTTTTATGAAAAATTGACACGTATCAGTTGCATGTCATTGGTTATTATATAAATATAAAGTATATGTTACTTGTTTCATATAATTAGTGTTTGTTTTGGGTTATCTGATTTCGTGAAAGTGGTTGATGTATAAATAAATTTATTAGTTAAGGGTAGATAATATAGTTTGTCCACGACCACCTAATAATTAGTCAATATTTTACCTCCTACCTAAAGGTATATGGTACCCATATATCAACTGTCGTGAATTATGGTTCATAATACACTGTAGTGTATTATGGTTCATAATTCACGACTAGAGATGGGGGTACAATATGAAAATAAACTATTAAATCTGTGTATTGTGTTCAGGAAATTTGTTTCTGACATATATCGTATCTATAAAATATTGTAATTTTTAGTATTGATACTTTTCATAACGATATTTTCTAATATTAAGTATTTTAAAACAATATATTTATAACGGTACGTTGTATCGATACTTTCTACAGTATCGCCCATCTCTATATATGTCAAATTATTTGAAGTAGCTGCCACAACATTTTGAGGTTAGTAATATGCCAAATCGCTACTGACTTTTATTTATTGATAAATAAATTAAGTGTCGTGGACAAAGTATAGTATTCTACTCGCAATTTATGGCCATAATTCACTTGGGTGACTTGCGCCCCTCGCCTGCGGCTCGTGACGCAAACGTCACCCATCGTGAATTATGGCAATCATAAATTGCTCGTTTAATAATATACTATTACAGAGAGACTAGCGCTTGAGTCGTCCAGTTTCCAGCTAATCCTAATCCTAATGTTTGGGGTTAGTACGTCATAGTACCGCCCATTTGTTTCGAAAATTTTTCAGTTTTGAATTAGTTGTTGATTTCAAAACGCCAGGACACTGATCTAACATCATTATTAATTGATTGAAATATATTTGAAAGGAATTCATCTCTTATTGGTCTTTCCCCAACGATTATACACCCTACAGGATTGCTTATTTGCTTGAATCTTTCGTCGATGAGTGGGAACTCGCTTACGTCACCAGTGGACCTCGACCAATTTAAAATATATTGCAATCCTTAATATTTTTCACTCTTTTCTTGTGTATTTGCAAGAAATAATTTTTTTTTGGTGATATGTTATTTTAAAAAGTTATATTTAGTAGTATAAGTAGTTATATAATATAAGTAGTTATAAAATATAAATTAGCGATTGAAACAATAACGTGCTTCGCATTCATAGATTTTCTTGATTGACAATTATTAGAGAAGTTTACTTACCATCTTTATTAATAAACAACACCTTCAAAATTGAAAAAACGGATGAAATAACGTCATAACACACTTTGTAAACAAACGATTAACCATAAAATTAAAAAGGTTAGGTCCAGTGATGACGTATTCGTCCGACTTGAGCGAGGCGAACACAGAGTTAAATAGAAATAAGCAATCCTGTAGGGTGTATAATCGTTGATCTTTCCAATTGTAGTAATTGAGACGACTGAGACTGAATAAGCAGATTCAAGGTATCTACATTGAATATTTGAGCAAGACCAGGAACAAAACCGGATAAGCAAAATGAACTTGACATCCAGACTGTCCTGGTCTGGCTTTGCTTATCACTAATCTAATTGTACTTTTTCTTTTGTAGGACATTCCAGCTAAAAGTTCCTTCAGACATATTTGGTTGGTAGGGTACAGCAACCCTACACCACCTAAATCTGATCAAATTTGAAATCATAGTTTCCGTCAACTCTTATATGTAATCCCCTTCCTTATGCTTTCCAGGAAAATTTGTTACTAATTGAAACAAGAGCTAGATTCAATCTCGTTAATTATTTTGGTAGCTGCCCCATTTGAGAAATGAGAAATATATTGGATGTTAATTTTCCCGTTTGATTTATCTCCATAAAACCATGACATTTCTGTTGACCCACTTGTGATTCTTAGCTCTACTCTTCCAAAAACAGAAAAGAAGAGTTTTTTGTACATTCACATTGCACATAGTTGAATATTTTTAAATAAAAACGAAATGTCTTCAGCTTCTTTTACTATAAATATTTTTCTTTCGTCTTTTTGTATAACTCGATCTCATTGTTAAAGTCAAGTTTATAAATTGCGCAATTCCAATGATTTACTATCAACAACGAAGTAGCATATTGTATAATGCACAGTAAAATTTAACACGCAGTGCACTTGAACTTGATACAAAATACTTTCACAGTCAGTGAATATGTATATAGAACCATGATGAAGAAGTATAGTGAATTTTTGAATTTTTTTATTGTTCGGGGTGATTTGTGGATTCCAGGACACACTGGAATAGAAGGAAATGAAATAGCAGATGAACTAGCAAAGAGGGGGACTGAAATACCTTTCTGGGGGCCTGAACCCTTTTGCGGAATCAGCCCCAAGGTAATATTGGAAGAAATAGGTAAAGCCGAGAATAAGAGCAGATCTGACCATCGGAAAGATCTAGTAGGGCTTATACAATCAAAAACTCTTCTGGGTGACTACAACCTGTTGAGATCAAATTAATGCATAAGTCAAAGTAGAACTGCGCTAAGAGTTTTAACAGGGATCATAACGGGACATTGTCGCCTGAATGGGCAGCTGAAAAAGCTCAAAATAGTGGAGGATTTTGTGGCATGGAAGAAGAAACCTCCATCCACATACTTTCCAACTGCACAGCAATTTAGAATCCTCGAGCACAGCACCTGGGAGATTACTGGATAGAAGAGGAACATTTACCTAAGTTGACGCCTGCAGACATCCTAAAATTCCTCCGGGAAATAGGAGTAAAGGAGCTACTAGTTTCACTCCAGAGAAACTAAGTAGAAATAAGGGGGCACAATAGATCTTTTAGGTTTCAGTGAATGTCACCACAAAATACATACATACATACAAGATGTGGTATTTTTTAAATAAGGTGAAGTGGGGAAATGGGACTACCTAAGCAAAACGTCCCCAAGCCTCCGAAGCATATTTTACATGACATTTCTAGATTGAGATATTAAAATATTTTGTAGTACCAACTTTTTGGGGCATTAATAACTACACTTTTCAATGCATGCATTAAAACACTCGAGTCTATACCTACGCATTTTTCGTTGCTAGATGAATAAGAATAGAAAAAACATAAGGCAACCCACCAAGCCACTTTTTCTGACTCCACGATCGTATTTGGTCGTCTTATGTTAAAATGATGAGGAAAAAGATTAAGAGAATATGTAGTACCAAAATTAGGAGAAGAACAGGGAGCTTTTAGACCCGGAAGACAAACAAATGATGATATTTATATACTGAGGAATATAATCGAAAGAAAAATAGAAGAGGGAGAAGAAATGTACCTTACATTTATAGATCTAAAAGCAGCCTTTGATACAGTAGATAGAAGGGAAGTATGGAGAGCCTCGGAGAATTTGGAAGTTCCATCCACCTTAAGCCACCAGAAGAATTCAAAATGCATAAGGGAACAAAACAAGGAGACAGTTTAAGCCCATTACTGTTTATAACAATCATGGATAAGATTGTGAAACGAACTAAAGAAAAATATGAGCAGCTGAATACTATACTGGGACACAGAAATTTAGAACCGATAAAAATAAGTAGTCTACTCTATGCAGATGATGTGGTCTTAGTAGCGAAAACAAAGAACTAAATGCAAAAACTAGTGAATATTTGGATTAGAGAAATAGAGAACATGAAGATGGAGGTCATATGGTAAGAATGTATCCAAATATATTAACTAAGAAATTAATGGAGATTGGGAAACCGAATAAAAAACAAAGGGGTAGGCCTAGAAGGAAATGGTTAGACCAAATACAAGAGATGGGTTTAGAAAGAGGAAAGACCATAGCAGAAATGAAAAACCTTTCAAGAGACAGAAAGACATGGAATAAATGGGTCAGGACATGGAATCCACATCCGACGCATGAGATGGCAAAAGGATCTAGGAAAGAAGAAGAAGAAGATGTTAAAATGATACACTGATGCGTTTCACATAAGAAGAAGCCTTGTGAAGTTTGTCAACTGTCTTGCGCAGAAATCAAAATTGGTCTTGTTTATCTATGTCGTCTCGTAAGGACAGTTAAAACATACAATTTGTATGAAATCAACGTTTTAAAGGAAGTTATTATTTAAACTAAATTGTTTCAAAGAATATAGAAAGAAAAAAATTCCGAAAGATTGGGAAGTAGGTATTATATTGCCAATGTTCAAAAAAGGAGAAAAAACTAACTGTAACAATTATAGAGGTATAACATTGAAAGTTTACGAAAGTATCTTAGAGACTCGACTTAGGAAAATAATAGAAAAACAGTTGTAAGAATCCCAAAGCGGCTATAGAAAAGGAAGGAGTCGCCAAGACCACGTATTTACATTGAAACAAGTAATTGACAAAAAACTGGGAACAAATCAAAAAATGTATCTCGGCTTTATAGATATTCAAAAAGCCTTTGACAGCGTCCCCAGAAATCAAATATGGAAAAGTCTACAACAAAGAGGAGTTGGATCAAAACTAAGAAATAACGTTAAATGCATTTACGAAACAACCAGAAACCGGGTAAGGAAAGATAATGAAGAGTCCGATGATTTCATAACAAAAGAAGGATTAAGACAGGGAGGAGTACTTAGCCCGGCATTATTCATATTGATAATGGATGATATTTAGAAGGAAGTAAAAACAAAAGTTAAACAAATTCAAATAGGTTATAAAAATATGGAAGTAGTTGGAATAACTGAATGCGTTTTTGCCGACGATTTAGTATTGTTCGCTAGAAACGAAAAAGAGCTGAAACATAATTTAATAACATGGAAGCATATATTGAAACTACGAAACATGAATATGAATATGGAAAAGACAAAAATAATGGTGGTGGGACAAGAAGAAGAGCACCTTAATATAGAAATTGATGAAATGCCAATAAATCAAGTGAAGAGTTTCAAATATCTGGGAGTAGATATACAAAACTATCGAAAACAGGAAGCAGAAGTGAACGAAAGAATAAGTGCAGCAGTCAAAGTATATTACTCATTAAATCAAAATTTCCTGGGAAGAAAAGAAGTTACAACTAAAACCAAATTGAATGTGTACAGGTCAGTCTTTCGATCAATCCTTGTGCATGGTAGTAAAAGCTGGGTACTTACAAACTCACTCAAAAGCAGAATACAAGCAACAGAGATGAAGTATTTACGCAGGGTCAAAGGTGTCACCAGAAAAGATCGAATGCGGAATGAAATAATAAGGGAAAACCTAAACATAGAACCAATACTAAAAACAATCGAAAAACAGCAGCTTAGATGGTTTGGGCACCTTTGTAGAATGGAGAACAGTAGACCAGCAAAAAGGATTTGGCAAGCTAGAAAAGTAAGCAAGAGAAAAAGAGGTCGCCCAAAGAAGACATGGGATAACACAATAGCCGAAATTTTAAAAGAAAAAGGAATTACATGGACAGAGGCGGCGAAGAAAGCTAGAAATAAAAAGGAATGGCGGAAGTTTGTCTACGAATAAGCGACACACCCGACACCCACAGCGGGTACAAACGGGTTTATGATTATATATATATATATATTATTTAAACTCAAAACTTATTTAAAAGAAAAATCGGTAGGTTTGAATTAACACTGTTTCACAGTTTGTACGCTCTATATTACTTAGCCTATAATTTGAATAAATTCAAGTTCCACTGAGAGTGAAATTAAACGTATTCTTCTTCTTTTTCTCATCCTACTAACCAGCTGTGAATTGTATGGAATGAACATACTCCTTAATGATGTAAAAACGATCGAGATATTTAAAATGTTTGCGTGATACACTCCATCAGTTACGATTGGTTATATAATTAATATTTAATAAATTCATTCGTACAGATATATCAAATATATAAAACCTGTATTTCAATAAATATATAGCATGATGGTTTGATAAAAAAAGAAACTGCATAACTAGTTCTTGAATATTGATTAAAACAGTGCTTCGACTATTCATTACAATTATTTAATTGAAAATTTATTCAAGACGAGTCGTTTGTAAGGTACAAAATGGAAAAATCGATGGATATATACGAAACGAAGACGGCCGCGCCTCCACCAATTAATTCCGATTTTAAATTGTTGACTAATTATTTGAAAGCGGCTAATTTTTTTGGAATCACGTATTTTTTCAACCAAACTAAACATGGTTCAAAAAGAGGTTATTATTATAAAACTTTTGGGTTATTATTAGCGGTGTTGATTGTTACAGTGACTTTTTTTTCTTTTAAAGTCCATGGTGTTATATACGAAAAGCGCCATCCTACGATCAGAGGAATGTCATTGCTTTTGACAGCCAGCGACAGCGTTTTTATCTTATATCTTCTTGTATCTTTGATGCTGAAGAAAAGAAAACAATGGAATAAATTGTTTGAAACTATGCATACTTTCGAAAATATTTTGAACACTTGCGACTATCTCGAAAATGAAAAAATGTGGAAAATCTCGCTGAAAATGATTCTGATAATTGGGACAATATTGCACACGGCTTACAGGTATTTTATCACTACTTATTACCCGCAGATTTAGTTGCGTTGATTACCTTAAATATTCGTTAAGAGCCATCGAAAAGTGGATGAAATTTAGTTTAAAAATAATGACCAGTTGAGTCCCAAGTAGCAATTTAAATTCTATAAGAGTTGTATAAACAGCTACAAGATATATCTTATAGGATACTGAAACTCTTATAACGGTCTACAAAACAATTATATGATCCTTATACAACTAAAAAGGCCCCATTTTTATACAACTGTTTGGTTGTATAACCGTTCTATTAAAAGTTTATACAACTCTTATATGGCTGTTTAATACACATTTATACAACTCTTAATCGACTGTTTTATAATCATTTATACAGCTACTATAAAATGATTTAATAGTGTGTCATGTAGTCACATCTATAAAATGGGATTGAAGCGGCACTATGGTCTTACAAAATGGTTGTATAATGCAATATATTTTTTATAAAGCTGTTATTTCGAGCACAATGGAAACATTTTGTCATATAGCAATTTATAAAAGCATTTCATTTTTTAGTGAAGAATATCAGAACCAAATTATATTTCAATTTGAACGTACATCCTACATTTCATTTGTATAAATGGAGACTTATCAAAACGCCTTGGGCCGCTTGGGCGGACATCGATAGTAAAAATTATAATTTCATTTGGATGGTTTATTAGCACAAATTTTGATGCGCCGCAAATTTTACTGATAGATTGTAGGTATATATTTGGCAAGCGCTTCAATTCTGGTTAAGTTTCAAGTAGATACTTAAAAAAATAATAAAATAGAATATCCTAAAATACTTTTTTTTATTACTTTAATAGTTTATCACTTCATATGGATATTCTTTCACACTATAATTCTCTAAATAATGATAGTCACATTTTTCAATAAAGTTTCATAATGCTCATAATGGCGGCGAAAGCGGTACAAGAATTGCTTATTTAAACATGGCGATTTATAAAGCAACAATTGTATCCCAAAGAAACGCCTTAAACAATATTTTATTGTCAAATGGAACGGTATACGATAACTGTTTTATAACGAAGAATATTTTGGCACTATACAACTAAAAGGTGTTTTATAATGCAACGCAATTGAATGCTATGCAATATTTATTATACAACATTATACAGCTTCAATAAGACAAGCTTGAGTAACTATTTTATAATGTTGTAGCTGTTAGCTATATAGTATATTATAGAGCTCTTATACAAAAGGTATAAAAGTCTTATAAAATGATATTGTTGATATTGTATAAACTTGCTTATAAGGTATTATATCATTTTAAAAGAAATGATCGTATAATGCGTTATAGCATATATTGTAAAAGTCACTGTAGAATCATTTAATACAACAATTTTCTTTGAAAAACAAAATTATCGCAACAAGTTCTTAAAACAACGGTATTCGACTATTATACAACAATTCAGTCCTCTTAGAATTCCATTTTGCTAGTTGGGAGCAGTTAAGTTTTAAAACTCATTTTTATATCTCTAGGGATCAGGATTTTTCTGAATACCCTATATCCTTTTCTCCACCTCAGATAGTGTGAACTACAAGCAGTATTTCATGATGAATGGTTGAGTAGTGAGGAATGAAATCGTAACAAACAAAATATAAAACAAACTAAGAATGAAACTAACAAAAAAAAAATAAAAAAACAGACAAATACACTAGCAAATCAATAAATTAACATTATATAATTTTTGTTCCAGTTTATACTTTTACACATTCAAGAGGGTATACGAAGAATTTCAAATCATTCTAATCCTCAGAGGTTTGACGAATATATTTCTGATATTGATAACCACATACTATATAACACTAACTAATTGGTTGGATAATCGATATAAATTCATGAAAAAGTATTTAAATACGATGATCAACAAACCGGGATATTTTTTAATAATAAGAAAAGTCATTGTCACATTCAAATTAGCCGAGACAATTGTGGATAAAACAAACCGTTTGTATGGCAGTATTTTATTCACGAGTCTTACTGTTTGTATTATAAACATAGTGTATTATTTCGTATTGGCTTTGGATGTAACTGATATTACTGCAGAAGCGAAACTTATCAATTACATTGCACCCATAATATACGTGGTAAGTATCAAATTATTTCTATCGGCAGTACCTTGAAAGAATATTCAATTTATATTAGTACCCTTCTGACATACTGGTTAATAATCCTAAAAAAGGTGTGATAATTTGGTTTCTCTACTACTTCTGGTTAACACTAACAGGGAACTTCGAGATTGTCATGAAATATCGAAAGGAGCTTGAGGAAGAGAACGCAACACCACTCAGTAGAGCGAATGAACTGATCTGGTACACAGACGGACCAAAGAATGAGCTCGGCACCGGAGCGGGCATATACAGCAAGTCGAGCAAATATGAAGGAATCGTCTCGCTTGGAGGTTTATGCAATACTTGCATGTGCAAGGGCAAATAGCATGATAACCTACATCAACAGGCAGATCAGGATCTACAGTGACAGTCAAGCTGCCCTTTGAGCACTTCAGAGCTCTAAGGTAACATCTCGGCTTTGAAGACTGGCAACTCGGAACAGTGTAACATTGGAGTGGGTCCTCAGAAAAAGTAGCGAAAGAACTGCTAATAATGAGCAGGAACAAACTAAGCACCACAACGGGGCTACTTACGGGACACTTTCCCATAAAGGAGCACCTGAACATAATACTGCTGTATAACGGAGACCTTACATGCAGAAGATGCAAAAAGGACACCGAAACAGCTCTGCATATACTATGCAACTGTGAGACGCTGGACCACAGGAGGCAGATACTGTATGACTCCAGAAGAGTTCTGCAACCAACCAGCAAAGAACCTGTATGAGCTAATACAGGGTACGGATTGGCTGAATAGGCTGTATCCAAAATAAGCCCAGGAGGCTGAGGTGGTGCCGGCGAAGGGGCGGATCCTTAAAAAAACTGGGTACCCGTCCTCATATTCAATTAAACACCAAGCGACCCCATGCATTTCATCCAAAAACCACCCAGGGTGTCTATTCAGTGACAGTGAGAGCTCCTATGAGAATAAACACTTAAAAAGTGCGCATGCAAGCTCTCTCGAAATTGCAAATTATGATATAGCCCGTATGCGCACTTTATAAGTGTGTACTGTCGTAAGAGCTATCACTGTTAGTGAATAGACCACCAGTTCTTAAAAAAATAGGATCTTCGTGTTGATGATGTAGAGAAATTGAGGAATTTACGAACGCGACAAGCACTATTATTGGTGACTACTGATCTTCGGTGACCTTCCTTACGACTCATCCTTACCAGAATCATCAACACTTCTTCAGGAAAACTTTTAGACTACGAAAACTTCTTGATTATTTTATTTTTGTTTGATTTTTTCCAGCTCTTCTTGGTGATTTTGACCATGTCCTGTAACTCGGTGGAAATCAACGGACAATCTTTGATAAAAACATGTTACCTCCTTCATGAAAGCTCCAAATCTGACGTCGATAAAGACCATTTGATGTTATTGGTTAAATACATCGACGAATGGAGACCTATATTTTCAGCAGCCGGATTTTACGACGTCAACCAATCCAGTTTATCATCGATTTTTTCAGCTATTATCACACATTTAGTCGTAGCAATACAATTCAACATGGTCCTTTCTTAAATCAGTTCATTTTTTCAGTCTCTTAGTTTGTTTTTGCCATTTTTACTGCTTCTGTGCAAATCTATTTTGTTTCAACAACTTGATCGATGACTACAACTACTATCCGGGCTATATGCCCTGACAGACATTGAATTACACTCAACCTACGCCCATGTCAACTAAGGAAACACCTCCATACAAAGAGTCATGTCATGTCATATGCGGAGTTATCGTCAATGAGAGAGTGTATGTTCGGTGAGTCTTGACCTGCCGATATAAGGAAGATGTCTCCTTGTGACCTGTGTCCTGGAAAGGAGAGGATGGACGATAACCTAGGAGGAAAACTCTTTGGTAGGACGTACAAAGGGTCACATGTGGCATAAACTTACTCTTTGTGATGCCTTTTGGTCAAAACAATAAGTTTAATTAAAATATTTAATTAAAAGACATAAATTCCCTTGAAGCTAATTTCAATAAATCATGAATCGTTATATAAATAAGAATTAGGAAGGTTGCACGTACGAAGTCAAGTTCAGAGCGTGAAATAAACATAAATAATATTATTTATATTTACTTATGATGAACTTGACTCGTCGTATAAATATGCTAACGATAGTGTTTTAAGAGGCATTCTAATTATCGATTCTCATTATAATTATGATTACCATTACTATTAATATAAGTGTTAGTAATAAGTAGTTTAATGTATAATAGTAAGTTAAAGTAATAAACAGAACGTGTCCCAGTGCTACAGGTAGTTGTTTTATTCCTGTAAGATGACCCACCGAGTGACCAGCAACACCACCTATTCAGAGGCCCTTCCACAATCTACCAAGTATCCATCCTACTTTCCAGATACCTCCACTTCTTTCCCAGACTCTTGTTTATATAAAACCAATTAACATTAAACCAGATTTAAACAAAAATGTGTATTATTTATTGAGCTACCCTCGTTCTCAACGTTTAGGCTATTAAAGGAATATCTTTGAAGTAAGAAATACCATTTAGATTATGGAAAAATGTAAGCTCATAAAACCATGTTTCAATGGCTTTGAAAAGAGGTATTTTGAAAAAAAGATGTGTAAATATCATGATAATATACAGCAGTGAGTAGATCTTAATGGATGTATTTATTTTATGCTCACTAAATGACCATAAATAGTTTATAATTAGCCGAAACGATCTAAAAGTTTTGTGTTTATCGAAAGAAGTATAGTCCATCTTTAAAACTGAACTGGTTCGACTTTACTCGATATTTGATTTAAGTAACTTTCGCCCTATATACCTAACTCGCCGCTTGTGCTTTTTTTTCATCACACGAAATGGAAAAACTCGTTCCCCACTATCAAGAAGAGTGCCATCGAGTGCAAGGTCAATGACAACACGTATTAAACGCATACAACTCACGAAAATTAATACGTTTTATTGCTTAGTGTGTCTTACAGAAAAAATTCAACCTTCAGGTCGAAGAGCATAAAGATTTGATTATGATTCGCTCACAAAATACCGTTATACTTTCCTTTATACCATCATATCCACCTTTTCCTTAACACTTCCATAGTTTAAAACCATTTTTATCTAGATTTTTCACCTGTCGTACGTGTAGGATCCGATTTAGCACCTGCGGGGTAATCTTTAACCTAGAACTACTCTACAATGACTGGTTTAATCCAGTACATTTTACTCTGTTTTCCATGTTGAACTAACGGAAAAAGAATCGACAACAAATATTAATTAGCAAACTGTATTTGATGGTTAATCCACCAAACAGTACTGATTTTACCACAGGCGATTTTTTATTTACATACATTCTGACGAAAATCTATCGGGAATTGATAATGTAAGAAACTAATTGTCCTCTATACTTACGCAGATAAAAATATGTCTCAAATTTGGCATTGCAAATCGACTATAAGACTATAAAAAACACGTTGGTATAAGGGGTACAGTCCATTCAAAGTGGCCGAGATGTGGAGGAAAATTATTACCTGACTCTGGAAGAGAAGAAGCTGCTGACATTTGATGTGTCTCACTAATCAATTTGTATATTTTATACAATTTTAGACCTTGTTTCACGTGAAGTTGCAGTCGTAGGCGCGAACTTGTCAAAGCCAACGCCATATAAAATTGACATTGGACTTCAAATCAAACCCATTTGATTTCTGGATAAAACTTACCATCTACCTTCTAGCTAGATGAATAACCCGCTATACTGTCATGTACTATACTTGAATCCAATATTGAAACCGATTCTCTCATTCCAAAACAAGGATAGCAATACAAACAGCAAATGCTAATAGCAGTGCCCTGTTGTGTGAAGATTGAAATTTAATGAAAATATTCATCTTTATTTTCTTTATCAAGCGCTTCATGGTCGACATAATCACGACCTCAATCTAGACCCTGCTTCATGTAAGAAGAGCCCCCGTGAAGTTGCAGTCTTATGCGCGAACTTGAAGTCAAAACCAACGCCATATTGTAAAATTGACATTGGACTTCAAATCAGTAGATTAACGTTTTTTATAGGTCATTATTTGTATAGTTTAAATAGAACATATTAGGGAATACTTTGAAGCTTCTCGAGATATTGAAAAGTTAAAAAATCAAAACTATTCTACAGTAAATAATTGCTTCAAATACAACCTCAAATGTCAATAATAAAAGAGCTGTCGGTATGAAACATCTTTTGTAACGTCAATGGCTTGAATGGGCCAATTTTGGTTTCTGCGCAAGACAGTTGGCATACTTCACATGGCTTTTTCTTATGTGAAACGGAGTATACATATAATCATAGCTTTTTCCACTCTTAGGTGTAAGGCTTATGTAAAATACATGTGACGTTACTGTTCTGTAGAGTATATGAATTCCATCCATTATTTTTTCTCCTCCATTAATTAATATTGCTTCCCATTTCAGTTGTTGGTTTTTTCTACGTAATATTGGCACTGCGTCTAGTTATTTAGTTTTACCGACACGGTAAAAAGGAAAGAGGAGAGAACATAACAATATGAAGAATCATCGACCAAAGTGGCTTCTGAATATGGCCGACTTCCGTAAACAAACCAGAGGCGTACATTAAATTATTCAATAAGGGGAAACAAAAAACTCTCATATGCATCTTTTTAAGGTGGTACTTTTTGTTGTTAGAGAATTTATACGAGATTTTGGTACATTCGAAAACTTTATAACACTATTGTACAACTCAATATCACCTTGAATTTATACTTATAGTCATAAATGATGACTAATGTCACTAATGTGGCTTCTCAATATGGCGACTTCCGTCGAAAATTGGTTAAATCACTATCACGCTTAACTTCCTTCCTTTTTCTTTTACCTCGTTGAGTTTTACTGTATGTATTTCGCGATGTCCGATTATTTCAATAACACCATTCCTTTCATAAGTCAGAACTGCTCTGATGACAATCATTGTGACAATACATCGTTTCTTCATAGCTCTTCCCATCTTAGCTCATTTAAATAGAAGGGCACTGGATGTAGCGGACATATTTCTTTTAGATGTCTTGATGTCTTCCATCTGACTTTTTCCTTTTTTCCAAAAACCTAAATTAGAACTTGGAAGTATCTGTATCCAGTTGACAGAAGACATAAAAGAGAATTCACGACTGAAGTCTATTCCTGAAAATCCTTCTCTAGACAGTTTTGGTGATTGGGTTTTTGGTTGGCGTGGGAGCATTTCATGTTTCGTTGACTAATTCCCGGTACTCATTTGACATGATAGTATGACCATTATTTTGTTGATAAATATCTAAAAGACTTGAAAATTAATAGTGGACAGTTTCAGCAAACAACGTGACAATGACATAAATTATCTTTTTGTACGCCGAGGGCAAAAAAATAACGATAACGGTTTTTGCTGTGAAAAAAAAAACCTCATAGATAGTATTTGAAATCGTACAACATATTCAAAACTAACATATTTATAAATAAAGATTAATGGATTACGGTTTGGTAAATAATAAATTGGAATATTTAAATTTTAAATTTTCTAACTGTGTAGCATAAACGTTTAATTTATCGCATTTAATAAAGGTTTATGTTGTCGCGGACAAGTCGACAGCCTTTTAACATTATTTCTTATAAAAGTACTTTAGATAAGTTTGTCAGGGAATTATAAATGATTTTACTGTCTACTATGGTTATTTTAACTGAGTAGGTACATATTTTAATAGATTTTTGTTTTCATTTATCACATTAATTTGATTTAAGAAAAAGAACAAATAAAAAGTGTTTCAACTAATTAAATCGTTAATTGTTTTTTTACATATATTATACAAGGTTTTTTTTTAAACAATTTAGAAGTAGAATTAAGAAAACCTCCAATAAATGGCAGCACTGTAGACAAACCCATTTAATTTCTGGATAAAACTATGTTATCTATGATAAAACTTACCATCAAACCTTCTATAACCCTTCTATAACCCGCGATACTGACATATACTATACTTGAAGCCAACATTGAAGTCGATTCTCTCATTCCAAAACAAGGACAGCAATACAAACAGCAAATGCCACATATTCCAATACCAGTGTCGTGTTGTGTGAGGATTAAATTTTATTGAAAACCTTATCAAGCATCAAGTAAGTGGCTCTTTGATGGAACAGTGTTTACAGAAACAGTGGGATTTATGATGGCAATTCAAGACCAAGTAATTAATACCAACAATTACAAAAAAAATTGTCATAAGATATCCAAACTTCTAGCCGGACTATTGCAGAAAGTGTCAACAAAAAACAGAGATCTCCTCTTTTACGCGATACACTTTTTCTTTCATATTTAAACGATGTATATAGTAAATTGCTATATTACAGAATAATGCAGTTAATCTTCCATCTCTTCTAATAAGTATATTCAAAGAGATTGGGTACTTAAAGAGGTGCTCATGATGTATGTAATTATTTCAAAGAGGCGTTTTAACAAGTTTTGTTACGCCGATAAAACTTGATTAATGTACTCTGTACTTTTCTTGTGTACTATAATTCATTGCTTACTGTCATTTTACCCTTCAGGGTTACAATATAATGTCCGATTATACGGGGTGATACAATATAATTATGTTTGTAATAGAAAAATTTCATGTTTAAAATTAGTTTATGAATAATTTGGGGAGATGGTTCTGTATTAACTTGTAGATTAATCAATTATAACCTTGAACTGACGATTTAAAAAATATCCTCAGTCATGACTGTGTCGATAATGATCTATATTTATAGTCTAACGAACTCTGGTGAAAACAATTATTATTTAGTACAGATTTTTTTGAATTAATTAGATTGTTATTTTGTTTTTATGTGAAGGTATGATACTTCCTTTGCTTAATTGCTAATTTTGTATCTTTTTTTGTGCTTTAGTGCACTAAAGTGAGCTTAACGATTTTTAAAAATAGTTTATTATACACCAAAATGGTGAAGACTAATATTATTGACCGAGCACCAAGATTAAGGTGCAAGAATAAGGTGCAAGGTTTATAAATGTCTTCAAAACCATGGTGTATGTATATACAATTTTTCCCCAGTCAAATTTAAGACAAAAATTAAAAAATAATTCAGAAACTCACCACGAGAAGCGTTTACCTCGTCGTCTGACTGACAAGGACACTGTCAGTTATGAAAGTACTCGTTATGTCATCCGTCATTTTTGGTTAAGCGCGAATTTTAAACTAATGGCATTTAAATTCAAATAATTTTATCTTGTTAGGTAATTTCGAGCAGCAAATATGTTAAAGACAATCAATCTCCTGGGTATACAAAATTATACACATACGTTTTTGTTGAACTACTATCCCTAGATTCTCAAAATATTTGAATTTGTCCATTATTGACCTAGGTTATTAATAGAAAATTATTAACCACTAATAGAGAAATTCAACTTCTCAGTTGGCTGGAAGAAGCAATAATTGTCAACTTCACAGCTAGTAGTGAAAAAAATATTTTATGAAATTCAGTTTTTCTATTTAAAAAGCGACCCTCTAGATGAGATATAATAACACGTCAAAAATCATATGGGACGTCTTTTTGATCATATTCTGTAGACGTTACAGCTTTTTCTTTGATCCCATACTGTTATTTTGATTTAATGGTATTCAGATGGCAATTGAAAACCTATTGACAACCTCCGTAAAAATTCTTTGACAGCCGGTGGCCATTAAGAAATCACTTGTTCAAATATTTTTTTCATTACTTTATTCTGCTTACAATAACAATAATTATAATAATGCTAACTATTTATAAATTTGAACAGCTATTTGACAATTGTTATTACTTGGAATCTATAGCACCAGTATTTGAACTTGTCGGTGTGGCCTCATTACTATAAAATAGTCAGTCAAATAGTTATTCTCTTTGAAACTGAATTTTCAATACACGACTCTGTCTCCGCCACCGCAGAGGAACGCCAACCCTCCTTCATAAAGGATAGTTTACAGTGGAATTGATTCGCTCCACCGAATAATAATAAGAAATACCAGACTCTGGAAGAAGAGAACGCAGAAGCTGAGAAGGCAAATTTCGAAGCTTCAAAATGAAGCCTCCAACACAAGGAAAGAACTTGAAGAAACCAGGAAGGAGCTGGCCGATTCTAGGAATGAGGCCAAGAAAAACCATGGAGAGCTGATGAGAACAATCAAGGCACTAAATGAGGACCAATCAAGAGGAAGAAGGAGGCTTAGCAGATCCAGGAGTCCTATAGAGTCTAGGGAAAGAAGAAGCAAAAATCAGAAAGAAGCTAAAGAAGAAGAAGTCCAGGAAACCCAAGAAGAGATGGAAGTCCAGAAACAGCAAAAGAAAGAAAAAAGAGCAGAATAAAAGCGCAGAGAAGAAACCAGAGAAAAAGAAGTCTAGGAAACCGCAGAGGAGCAGCAACCAGCGCCCAGAGATACCAGAAGACCACCACCCCTCATCATCAAGACCACTAAGGACTTCGTCAGAATCAGAAGGGAAGCCACGAACAGGGGTATCACCATGAGATACACATACAGCGAGATGCTAGAAGTAAAGGTACTCTTAGAAACACCAGAGGTCTACAGAAGGATGACCAAATACCTCGAAGAACTACAAGGCCAAGGTGTAAGCTGGTACACCTTCATGGATCAATCCGATAAGATGAAGAAGACCATCATCAAATTATTGATTATTATTCGGTGATTGCTCTGTATATATTTTTAGTACCTAATCTCAATATGCCTCACTACTGAAACCAATTTGGGAAATTAGAAAAAATGTACATAATGATTAACGAAGAAACATCAAGTGATACCTTGTGAATTGACAATTTTATTAAATTAGCATTCCTACGGAGATGAACACTCGAGATCTGAAGATACTGTCAGTCACCTTATCATATGTTGCACCTGTAACGCTCGCTTTAAAGACAGTAGGTATTTGCAGGGTGGTTGTTGAAGTATTCTGTTCGTCCATAAATCTTCTAGAAAACAATAAATAAAATTGACAAGAAAATACACTTAAGTCAAGATGTAAATAAACGAAAAACAATGTGGAGTATCCGATGTTATAAACAAGTACATGGAAAAAAATATGTCAAAAGTTCGTTTGGGTGAAGGATGAATTATTGAATTATTAATTTATTGAAATATATTCCGGTAAGCTAAAAACATTGGTAGATAATATATCTTTAAGATGATACAAATTTACTTCTTTAGTGTAATTGACTGCGCCATGTATTTTCAAATTTAAGCGGTTTTACCAAAATTAAAGGACAAAATAAAGAATTGGAAGAGAATAATCTAGATCATTGACCTTCTCTTTTAAAAATTGCATTATGCAAAACAGTGTTAATAATTGATGTTCACGACGAAAATTATTCATTCGTTATAAATAAACTTGTAATTTTTTTTCCTGATAACTTCCCCTGCACATGAATGATCACTTTCGAGTGATCATTCTAGATCGAAGACGTTTGTAGCAAAGACCTGTTTGATAAAATCGATTTAATATAATAATTCACAAAATTTTTATTATATTTGAGCTTACAGAGTGGTCCAATATAATTAAAATGGTGATTTTAACTATTTACTCGAATTGTGAGATTAATCAAAAGTCTTAAGGTCATTTTAGATTAGACAATTTTAGTCCAAGTTTTGAGACAATATTTGGAATAGATTTCTTGTGTGAAATATTGGCCAACTGTTTCAAGCTATTTTAGACTGTCTATTCCAATTTATTGAACAATATTTAGTTCAAGATTATGCGCAGTGATTTGATTTGATGATAAATTAAATATAACCTTTTCGAAAATTTCGTTAGTTATGGAACCCGAAAATTTGAAATATTTACCAATTTCCACGGCTGCTCATGTCACTAACCGAATATTAACTTTAAAACAGAGGAGGAGTTTTACATTGTACAAACAAGCATGCTTTGATATTTCCTCTATAAACATTTCAATCTCTTGTTTATTCCAACACATATTTTTCAACCACTTTAATACATAACCACAAATTATCAAGATTAATGACAATTTCATAGAACATTTTCATCGTGAAACAGAAACACAAACAATAATGGTGAAATTCTGAGAGCATCTGTAAGATTTTTCCACTTCCTCAAATTCATATTCCCCTATTTTTATCATTTTGTTTTCACACTGCTTACCAACTCTCATTATTTTTGTTTTGTTTCTATTTATTTTTAATCCCATTTTTCCCCTTCTTTTGTTAATTCTAGTAACATTTGTTTCATGATATTCCTTCTTTTCGTTACTATCACTATGTCGTCTGCATATGCGACTATCTGGCCCCCCGCTCGTTCTTAAATTTCCCTTGTTCACATTTCTAAGAACATGCTCCAGAGCCAAATTAAATAGTGTTGTTGATAGACCGTCACCCTGTCTTACGCCTCTATTAGATACAAAGCCCTCCGTTTCTCCTTCACCTGTAAGTATCTTCACTTTTGACTCCTTCATAGTCATTGCAATTAATCTTCTCAACTTATTTTCTATCCCTGTTCCTTCAGTCCTCTCATCAGTTCACTTCGTCTAACTGAATCAAATGCTTTTTTGAAATCTATAAATAGCATTTCTATTTCTATACTCCTATAGTTTTTGCACTCCTGCTGATCCCCTTTTTTGTGTATTGTGACTATTTGCCCGACTTCCCATTATTCGGGCATTCTCTCTTATTTCCATATTTTCTTTATTAGCCGGTATGATCTTTCGTGCAGCTCCTCTCCTCCATACTTGATCAATTCCATGTTTATTTCGTCTTTGCCCGGTGCTTTCCCATTCTTGCTTCTTTTAATAACTTCTATTATTTCATTTTTTGTTGGTTCCTGTGTTACATTTTCTTCTTTTGCCTCTTCGCTTTCTTCCTCTGTTGTATTATCTGAAACTTCTTCAGTTAGTAGTTCCTCGAAGTATTCTTTCCAGATTTTCTTATACTGAGTTTCTTCTTGTATCACCTCGCCGTTTTTATTTCTTATACCTTTAATTTTACCTTTATGTTTTATTTTGAGACAAAACTCGTATAACCACTAAAAAATTTTGATATTTGATGACTTGTATTATAGGTTTTAGATGATGCAAAACTTTTTATGAAGAATAACTTTGCGTGCTCAAAAAAATGAGTTCGCCTGTTTCAAACCCTTTTTTCCATCAAAACGTTTTGTTTTCTAAGAATTTCACTGTAAGAAAAAATGTCTAGGAACAAATGATGTTGTTTGAGTGGTTAAAGTTGTGAAAATTGCTAATGATTATGCCGCAAAATTGTTATGCGTGACTCGTACGGCTTACGAAAAGTGTAACGATATCATGACGTCCTCGTCCTCGACATTGTAAAACGCAGAAAATAAGAATAAGACCGTTGGATTGTTGATTTTAGCTCCCGATGACGCCGATCTTTGCCGGTGAATCTTCTTTGCGAATTCCTATCCGAGCTTGCAAAAGACTTAAAGAGTCGAAGGGAGGGGGATAGTATAAGTATATCGGTCTACCAAATGGCCGAATACCAAGTTTTCGCATGTCAGTATATATACACAGTCAAAAAAAATTTTATTAAATAAAATAGTTCGCGAAATTTTTTTTTAAATATTTTTTAAAATTGAATCGAGGAGAAAATTCATCTAGGCATTAGTGTAGTGTACTTAATATGATATTGTAATATTATTTTAAGGGTAAGTTTTGAAATTAAATGGAATTTTTAAAATTATTTTGATACGAAAATTGGAAAAAAATGGAGAAATAATTGAAAAAAGTTACCGGTCTTAAAAATTATCGATGCACTTTGCCCACATCCAAATTAGGAATTTTTTCTAATTATTTTTTTTTTAATTTTTAAATTTTATTATTTTGAAAATTGGGTATTTTAAATTGAAATATATATACAAAAATTCCAAGTATAATTCTCGACATTAGTAAATTACACTTAATATAGTCTTAGAATATATATTTAGAGGGTGGGTCCTTAAATCAAATGAAATTTGCAACGTTGGAAAACATTTTAAAATTATTTTAATAAGATTCCAGTAGTAAATGAGTTAAAATTTATTTCTCGTCAATACAGGCTGGTCAAAAATTACTTCGACCTTCTTGTAATAATGAGAATTGAGTTTGTGAATTCATGCTAAGAAAAATAGCCATAAATACATTTTAATTTAAGCCCAAAACATTTTAACTTTTAAATTGCAAAAGGACAAGAAATAATATAAAAATATAAAATAGATATACAGTATATTTTTACAAAATTGTTATTTATGTATCAAGTACGAAAAGTTGTTTAAAATAATTAAACCTGAAAGACAGCTATTCGACGAGGTGCATATTACATTTTTTCGTCGACCTTTACAAAAAACTACGATTTTTCATTCGGAATCAAAGTGTAATGCCCGTTTGTAATTATCAATAATTTAGTACAAGTTTTAGTCAATTTTTTAGGATCCTAAACTTAGGACAGTAAAATATTGACAAGAAAAAAATGTGATTGCAACACACCATGTTTTAGTCACTTATTTAGGTTGTGATTATGCACACTGAGCAGTATGATTTTGTTAGTAACCTGTCACTTTTCAGATTTTAGCAAAGAATTTGAATTTTTTAATTTAAATATGTATCAGACAACAATGAACACAGAATTTTTATTGTTAGCAGCAGTAACTCTTATTAATATAGTAGTAGTTAGGAATTATATGAGAAAGAGAACTTTTAACTATGTAAAGGCAAGGTCTTTCTTTATATAGTTCAATAAGTCGAAGTACTTGATCATGAGACCACGACATTTTTGATATTTAAAATAGCTCAAACGAAAAACTTTCACATACACAACATTCTCACCCCTCAATAAACGATATAATATATAATCTTTGAATAAACTTTGGTTATGTAGCAGAACCAGTGTCACCACCATCATGAAAAATAAAAAAAATCAATAACCTTAAAATAAAGTTTATCCTATATGTTCGCCCCAAGTTGTCATTTAATTGATAGAAAATAGGACTGGTTCTATAAATATTTTCTATCAATTAAAATTGAACAAAAATAGGACAAGTTTCGTCAATTTCAAAATTGACTGAAAATTGATGATAAATATCTATGTATCTATCATTTATTTGGGATCCTAAAAAATTGACTAAAGCTTTTACTAAATCATTGATGATTACAAACGGGCATAAAATGTAATTTTTTGTAAAGGTACATGAAAAATCTATATATACAAGGTGTCTCAAAATGACAACATGGTTGAAGTATTTACTCTTATCTAACTAAGTTCATTTTTAACTTGGGCAATTTCAGTTACCTGGTCCTTCAAGCCGGATAGTTTTTAAAACTTTTTTCACAAATTAGAAGTTTGCAACCTAGAAATAATTTGAAATAAATTGAATTTGGAAAAGTCTATTATGATTATGTTTTGTCTTTGATTTTAATAATAATAATAATGGTGTTCAATTAAGAATAAACACTGTTAAATAAAAATAAAAATTAAGTACTTATTTGTGAATGCACCCAAGATTTTTTTTCAAATCAATGGACGAAATTAATCATACCCTTAGTCTCGAATACAGACATAATTTTCGCACAGGCACTTATTCCTTTTAAAAGCGGCCGAAGTTTTTGAAAAGTCAATCTAATCTTGATATCTAGTGACATCTTGATTATAAGCTAGCCGCATATTAATAACATATTATACACCATTAAAAAAAACTGTAGTGACACCCTATATAAAGGGCACGGTTAATATACAGGGTGAGCTTTAAGTATGGAACGCATCAAATATCTCGAAAAGGAGCACGAGTTTTTAAAAAAATTTGTGAGAGTTTGGCAATAAGGCCGATTCTATAGTAGTATTTATAATATTGTTGTCAGATCTTTCGTTTTTCTGGAAATATTATGTGGCAGTAGCTGGATGTATAATTACACCGGTCAACAAAAAAAATATTTTTTCTTGGGTTTCTCTTCTCATGCTTAAATTCTGATTCTAGACATTGAAAAACACTTAAATATTCATATGTAGTTCGTAAAGTTTGCTTTGAACTGATTTACAACCATAAGTATAACTTAATTTCATTTAATACGAAAAATATTCACTTTTAGACATTAATTTCTTGTTATTTTACATCTATATGCTATTGTTTATCACAAATCTTCAATAAAAAAGACTTATGTATCCGAAAAAATGTTTTGTAATCATAATTTACAGTGGAAGTGTGGAAAAAATAAAAAAATCAATAATTTTTGCCGAAAAATTGAAAAATCGCTCTAGTATACAAAACCAAAATTTAACATGTAGCAGTCAGACCCAAAAAACGTGTTGACCGGTGTTATGTTCCAAACTGTTGGCCAAAACAATTCTCTGAGAAAGCCAAAGCGAAAATGAATAGAGGAGTTCAGTCTATAAGGTCAATGTGGCCAACAAAAGTGTTTTTTTCTGACAAGAATGACAGTTAAGGTCTACCCTTCAAAACATGAGATTTTTGACGTTTTTTATCATAGCGAACATCTATATTGCTTTATTAAAATAATGAATACCCCCCGAAGCGTATATCTTGAAATTTAAAATGACTTTTTAGCTGAATACTCAACATATCGGTGGCCAATAACTCTAGGAACTTTTGGCATGTCACCATTTCATTTCTGTTATTCTGTTACTAGTTATGTCAAATGTCAGTTATATTTATTTTTGTTGATATTTGTTTAATTGTGTATGTCCATTTTCGATTAGATTTTTGTAACATTTCTAGTTAGTTGTATCTCTATTCTTCTAATTACTTTTTCCACTGACATTTGACATAACCAGTGACAGAATAACAGAAATGAAATGGTGACTTGCCAAAAGTTCCTAGAATCATTGGCCACCAATATGTTGAGTATTCATTCTTGTCAGAAAAAACCACTTTTTGTTGGCCACACTGACCTAAGACTGAACTCCTCTATAAGATTGTTAGATTGACAATTGACAATGACTTTTGGCAGCTCTATACTACCAATCAGAGGATTTAATAGACGTAAACTTTCCTGAACAGAAAACTGTACAGTTTCTGTCGACATTGACAACTTTAAAGAAAACGATATCGAGAACTACATAATGTCATACAGCCTTAAAATAGTGATTTTTTATTATGAACATTTTGAGTTATTTTGAAGACAGTTACGATCTTTTGAGAGCAGGTTCTATTTGCAAAAGTTTATTGTTGTCTAAACTACCAAATGAACGGGTTATAATCTTACTCACATTTCCTTATTAGTGGTGATTTGACTCCGTCACGTGGGTGTTACAACGACGGGTTGAAAAAAATGCAAGTTTCGAATCAGAGAGTCGAGGAAATTACATTTAAATTCAAATTAATTCAATTCAGCGATTCAAAAGCTATAATAACGGTGAAATCAATCGAGAAATTCCAGTTTCTACCTCGAAAAACGGGACTTGTTATATTATTTACTCGAAAAAGTGTTTGGAAGACGCTGGGTTTACGATTGTACTGTTATACAATGGGCTGGACCATATTTTTCGATTTTAATTATGAATATATTTAAAGAAAAAACTGCATTCCAAACCTATAAAATTAGCGGAAGGCGTTACTTGTATCAAACATACAAAAAAACATATTTATATACAGAGTGGATTGATAATTTTTTTTAAATAGGATCTCTAGAATTAAGATTTCATATACTTTTTCTAGAAATTTGGAGTTACATTTTTATAGTACTTCTATAGTTCTTCTTGGTGTGCGTCATCGTTTGTGACGTATATTTTAACAAATAGCTAACCTTAAATTTTATAAATAAAATCATCAGGATCGTATTCAGCCAAATTCGAAAAGGCTATGATATTAATAATTACCATTTTCTAACTGAAAATACTTGAGAACTTTCAAAATGCTGGTGTTTTTCCGTGTAATCTAGTAATATTTTTGTATTATTTAAAAAAATATAACAATAAGATTAATATTCACCATATATTCACTTTTCATAAATAATAATTGACCGTAAACAACAAAGTACAGACCTGACGAGAACTGTCAGTGTGACATTAGAGACGTAAGACACATTGTCGCTACGAAAGGTACGTCAGCATACTATTTTGCTGAGGGTTAACGTTTGTAATAAATTTAAACCGTTCATTATTGTGAGATTTTGCTTAGGATTTCCATTTCTTCCAAGGTAATGTGTTAGAAGGACATTACCAAACGATGACGCCCACCAAGAAGGGTATGAGCTCTACTTATTTTTTATATATACAAGTATATCACGTGGAGTACTTAAAATTGAGTAGCTTTAGAAAATCCAACCATCAATTATATAGGTAGTTGTAATCTGGAAGTATTAAAGTCTTCACGGCTTTGAGTCATCGATGCGTAAACCGCCAAGGTCAATATCTACCTATATTTCAAGCTTTGCGGTAGACTAATCCATTTTTCTTTGATTTGCGATGCAGGTGCTCGGCTTGTTTTGTTTTATTATCGTGAAATTGAAATTGAAAATTTATTCTGTAATATATATAACGTATATATCTCAATAAGCTGAAATATTTCAAACTGACCTGACCCGAGATAGGATAATGACATGCAATAAAGCCATAAAAGCATTAGCCGTGACAGGGTTGTATTTATTTTGTTGGCGATTTTACCTGAAGCCTCTTTTAGACTTTATTATGAATACTTTATTTTTCATCAGGTATACTTCGGCTCTGCACGGTATGGTTATGGTTTTATTGCATCTCAAGCCTAAGTCAAGTCAGTATTCATACTTTATTTCGTGGACATCCTGTATGAAAAGTACCTTTATCAAGGCGAACTTCATTTTATAAACACCTAATATCAAACACTTTAGATAAGACAAAAACGAACCTATATACAAACGAGTCTTTACAAAACCATTATTCATTTTGTTTTTATTTCATCTTCTTCCTTTACACATTTTTTGCTCTAGCGAAGTACGCGCCGTTTTCCAACGAAGAAAACCACAAACATCCACATCTTACAACGTAGGCGAGAGATATTGTCTTTTACTATGAAATTTATGAACCCATTCTTATTTAGATTGTTACTTTTTTTCACTGTTAAAACAGGATCTCGCCATTTTATAATATAAACTGTCTACGTTTGCAACAGATGAAACAACGACGGTTTGAATACTCTAGATATAGATTACGTTGAAAAATTCAATACCCCTACAATTTCCATTCTTGTAAATTTATTTTTCTTGTACTCTTTAATAAATTTGGATAACACCCACGAGTAGATTTCACAAAGTAAAGGTCCACACAGTAAAATCAATTCTTTTTAATATCTCTTGTTTTTATTACGTATCGACATTTGGTGACAACTGGACCACTTGTTTTATACTGCGAACACTATTTAGAACAAGTTGATTGTGGTTATCAGAATATTCGCATTAATAATTTTTCCTCTAACATAAAACGACTTTAACGAATAAGATGTAAATTCTAACGAGCGTACTCCTCTCTGCACTTTGTTTTATGTCTCCTAAGAGGAATCCGAGACATTCTAAAACAAGCAACAATTAAATGAATAGTATATAAAAAGACAAACCAAAGCCATCCGATCATCAGAACCTGATCTTTCAGACTACAAGTCTTAAAGCTCCTAGTTTTTATATTCTCTTCACTTTCGTTGTTAATTCTAGTTATTTATCTTTCCATTGGTGTGTTAGTATTACTTGAAAGGGATACAACAAATATTTCAATAAACAATTCAATTTCATACACAAGGAAATATTTATTTAAAGTATTGATGTTTTTTGATCAACCTATTTATAGCTCAAATTTGATTTAGAGATCGATGAGACACTATAACAGTGTCCTGTTAGGGCTGCTGACTGTATTCTTCGGAACTTAGCCTAGGCTTCCCAATATTGCTTGTATTCTGACAATTTTTAACAATTTCTGTCTCTTTACCACATTGTCCATTTTATGTAGCGGTCCTCCTATTGAACTGTGACCAGTGAGAAGATCTATTATTGCCCTGATTTGATTCCTGCTATCTTGAGTAGCTCACAGTGTCCTAGAACCCACATCAGTTATTTTGTTGGCTTCTCAGAATCAGCCTTGATGTCAATTTTGGGTTCATTAGAGCCTCCACTGACGCTTGTTCAATGTAAGAAGGTGTACATTTCCTTTATTTGTAAATTTCTTCACTCACTGTATATTTCTGTACCAGTTACAAAAGAGACGCCAATGACTTTAATTAAAAAAATTTAAATCGAATTTCAAGCTGCTCTTATTTCACTGATACGTTTATTAAGGGCATGTTTACA
>CAJUYG010000337.1:294294-307744 GCA_910591675.1 Galerucella calmariensis
AACCAACAAGGGAATGGATCTAATGGAAATAATCAACAAAATGGAGGAAATGCATCAAATCAACAGAATAACCAGGTAATTTTTAAACGTTGTTAATACAGGAAGCATAACATTAAAATAAAAATTTGTAGAGTTCAGGGAATCAAAACATTTCCAGTGGAGTTGGGTCAACTTGTACACAAGAAGGCTTTTTAGGAGATCAAAATGATTGCCAAAAATTCTATAGGTAAGACACACATATACATCTGAAGCGTGTTTTTATTTTTTTTTTTCATTTCTACAGATGCGTATCCAACGGCCAAAATGGTTACACTCGATATGAATTTTCATGCGGAAATGGAACCGTATGGGATCCAGCAACAATAACTTGCAACTACCCATCGGCAGTATCTGGAAAGTGTCAGACAACTGGACCAGCTTCAGGATCTAATGAAGCAGAGGTGACTCTAGAAGCTGAAATAACCTCACAATCGCCAGAAGTAACAAATTCCCCCGGTTCACAAGAGACTCCCACCACCACTACTACCAATACACCATCAGAATCAACAGAAAACTTATCTAGCTCAACACAAAGCAGTAGTTTATCAACTCAATCTGGTGCAGCAACAACACCGTGTCCAATTGGAGCATTAGACGGCAACCAAAGTACTTTGATCTGCCCTACTGGTTTCCGAAGACATCCCAAGTACTGTAACCTGTTTTACCAGTGTACCACCAGCAAGAATGGACATGACTTTAAAGTTTTGGTGTTGAGTTGTCCAGATGGATTACTATTTGATGATAAGAAGATTCAATGTTTGCCCCAAAACGAAACTACTACCTGCAAGGGGGAAATTGCTTCAAGTGCTTTGTATAGACGATTAGAAGCCAACTCTATTCCTCCGGTAAGTGTCTTATTCACATTATTTCAGTAAATAAAATAATACTTGCTTCAATTTCAGTTGCAGATCTCAAATACAAACAGTCTTTGTCCAGCTGAGGGTATTTATAGTCTAGATTCGACAGCTTGTAGTTCCAATTTCGTCAAATGTGAAAAACCCACTGCTACTGGACGTAATTGGGAGGGGTACATGTTCAAATGCCCCGAAGGTTTCTCCTTTTGGACCATAAGCAGACGTTGCGAGCGAAACTTTAGACTTATAGACTGCGGAAGAAGTACCAGTGAGAATTTTAAATGGGAAGTACCTACTGAGTACGAAAATGTTTCTTTGAGACGGAGAAAAAGCGCTTACGTTGATTGGTGAACGTTTATTTCAAGTAATTAAATACTGTGGTGCATTAAAATTGATATAGAGTGTTCCAAAATCCATGTAGTAGAGAAAAAGAGGTGAAAAAAGACATTTTAATGGAACTGGAGTTCTTTTTTTTACTAGTATAGGCACTTGATTTATTATTAACACTTTATTTTCAAAGATAATGTATCTTGTGGGGTACTAAATCAAGACATTTACAAAAAAAAGCACACTGTATATAAAATACTTTTTTATATCCTTTTATTAGATTAGATGCACTTTTTTTATCATGCTACTGTCTTTATAATCACAGGCGTTACTATAAACCTGGAAAAAAGGATGAACACCCAAAAATTCATGTTTTTAATTTTACCTTTTATGTATTTCTTGCGTCACCCACTTACTTTTACTGGTATAATTATCTTGTAAAGCGCCTGTGGATATAATTAATGCAAAATTGACTGATCTTTAATAGTTTAATTTAAACAAAGTCTCGGTGTTGAGATGTTTTTATTTCAGCGCCGCTTCTTGGGTAATCGGTTGCGGTTATTTATTTTTTTTTGTATTTTTATCCTAATATAATTTCTTATTTAAACACGCATTAAAAAGCTAATGTTATTGTAAAAAAATCTGCTTAATGTACTTATATTTTGTAGAATGTAAGAAATAAAATTTTATAATATGAAAACCTTTTTTTTATCCCAATTTTATTATAAATAGTGAGTAAGAAGCTGGGTGGATTATGTCAATATATATAAAATTGCTAGACACCCCTTGTGGGGTTGCGCCGCATAAATGCTTTCTAGATCCGCTTTATGTAATTATAACGTAATTATAACTGGAAGATGTAGGATACCCCTGTCATCAGCTTTTAGTCCCACTTAGAATTAGTCTGTCTATAGTATTAATTGATTTTTGATACACCTTTTTTTAACTTGATTTTTAGCTTATTATTGCTATAGTTGTGCCCGTAGAAATTTTTATAGGTACGTCTATGTTTTCAGATGAATTTTTCTCCAATACAGTTTACCTTTAACCTAATGTACACAAGTATTAATATTTATAGTTATTCAAAACCAGAAACGGATTTTGTTTAAATGTTGATCACATATTAGTTCAAGGATTTAACACGTTTTTCAAAAATGAAAATGTCTGATGAGATACTCTATAGTTGTGCAATGACACCTCATAGGTAAGTCTCTACATTTACAACACACTTTTGAAAATATAATTTCAATAATAATTAATAGTTTTAAGGTCATTTTAGATTAGACAATTTATCGTGCAAAATTTAGTCCAAGTTTTGGAACAATATTTGGAATAAATTTCTTGTGTGAAATATTAGCCAACTGTTTTAAGCTTTTTTAGACTATTCCAATTTATTTAACATTATTTAGTTCAAGATTCTGCGTAGTGATTTGATTTAATTGTAAAATAAATATAACCTTTTCAAAAATTTCGTTAGTTATGGAACCGGAAAATTTGAAATATTTATTAATTTGCACGGCTGCTCATGTCATTGAGCAAAAATTAACTTTAAAACAGAGGAGAAGGAGTGTACAAACAAGCATGTTTTGAGATTTTCTCAATTGACATTTCAATCTCTCGTTTATTCCAAGACATATTTTTCAACCACTTCAATACATAACCACAAATTATCAAGATCAATGACATTTTCATCGTGAAACAGAAACACAAACAATAAATCAAATTGTTAAGAAAATAGAACCTGTTCTATTTTGTTATACAATTTGACAGGGTAGACAATTTTTAATACAATTTTCAATTTTAGACTCAACAATTTGAATTGTTCCAAAACTTGAACTAAATATTGCACAAGAAATTACGCTTCAGTTCTAGAAAAACAACAATTTATCACCAAAGCCTAGTCAGTCAATGGTTTCGAGTAACCATGGAAACAAGTTAGTAGATGTTCTGTATCTGTAGAGTGGGGAGGGTGAGTGTGTAGGCTCACAGCACTTAGGCCACATGTGACCCATTGTACATCCTCCCGAGGAGTTGTCCTCCTAGGTCATTGTCCATCCTGTCCTTCTCAGGAAGGTGGACAGATCACTAGGAGACATCTCCTTTATATCGGCAGGTGTAGGCCAAGACTCACCGAACACACACTCTCTTATTGACGATAACTCCGGACACTCGCATAAGACATGCCTGACAGTTTCATCTTCCTGTTCACACATCCTGCATAGAGGTGTGTCCACTAACCCCATAGTATGGAGGTGTTTCCTTAGTTGACAGTGACCAGTCAGAAATCCTACTGTTAAACGTAGGTTTCTCCTGGTCATCGCCAAGTATTTCTTCGGCGCCAGCTTTCCAGGGTCGCCCAGGGTGATCTTGGCAAGACTGCATCCTTTGATTTCATCCCATCTCTTAAGGGATTGAGCATGGGTGTAACGTTTGGCTAGTTCCGCAATTGTCGAAGTCGTTAGGCCGTAGGTGTCACTGGGTCCTAGAATTTTTAGTCCAGCGGCGTCCCTGGCTAAAGAATCAGCAGTGCGATTTCCTTTACTCCTGTCGTGCCCTTTAACCCACCTCAGGATAATATTGTTATCTGCCGAGGCGTCAGCTAAATCTTGGTGGCACTCTAGTACTAGCCTCGATATAACACGTTGTCTGTTCAAGGCTAATAGGGCTTGTCTACTATCAGTGCAGATTGTTATGTTTTTTCCAGAAATTCCTCTTCTGGTTAGTTCTTTTGTGGCAATTGAGATACCAGCCAGTTCTGTTTGAACCACGCTGGTATTGTTTCCCATTCCCCACTTAATCTTGAGGCTCAGTGCTCTCGAGTAAACTCCACATCCTGAGCCTTCTTTCATTTTTGAACCATCTGTATAAATGCGTATTGCATTTGCAGCATCTGGCTCTGTGTTCTGTTTTATTTCAATTTTGTAGGGTTTGTTAAACAGAAACCTGGGTTCAATTGCATCGTTGGCTGCCTGCAGCAGAGGTAGCGCAGTGAGCGCTTCCTGCCATAGGCTCAACCTCAATTGGCCCACTCCTACTTCGGGGTTTACACCAGCCGTGCGCAATCGTACCATGGCCATTAACGCAACCTCCTTGACGTGCAGGTCCAGAGGGGTCAGACCAGTAATTAGTTCCATTGCTGCGGTTGGTGTTGTTCTCATGGCTCCTGTGATGTTCAGACAAGCCATTCGCTGTATTTGATATAATTTTTGGATGGCCGTTGCTTGTAGAACTTTCGGTCCCCATGCAATTGCTCCATACGTTAACATGGGTCTTATTATTGCAGTGTAGATCCAGGTGACCACACGGGGTGACAGACCCCATGTGCGTCCCACTGTCCTCCGACACTGCTCATAAGCCACATATGCTCTTTTTGCTCTGTTGTGTAGATGAGAGTTCCATGTTAGTTTCCTGTCGAGGGTAATACCAAGGTATTTCACCTCTTCCGAAAAGTTTAGTTTGCTTTTGAAGATTTCGGGAGGTTTCAAACCCGATAAACTTCTTTTCCTGGTGAAAAGGACCATCTCAGTCTTTCTGGGATTGATCGACAGTGAGTGTTCCTTACACCATTTTTCAATTAATTTAAGCCCATCCTGCGCTCTGTCGCACAGTGTGTTCACAAATTTGCCAGTCTGCAAGATAACTATGTCATCTGCGTATGCAATTGTGTAGAATCCATTGTTGTTGAGGTGATTAATCAGGGTGTCTAGGACTATGTTCCACAGAAGGGGTGATAAGACTCCTCCTTGTGGACATCCCCTCATGACCAGTCCTCTTACTGTGATGTCTTCTACATTGATACTTATTGCTCTACTAGAGAGCATCTTGAGTATCCATTCTCCTACTACCAGAGGTACATTCCTGGAGTTGAGTTGTTGGGTAATTGTTGGAAAGGTTGTTTTATCAAACGCTCCCTCAATATCTATGAATATACCCAGGGTGGATTCTTTGTTGTCCAATGATCTTTCGATTCTGCCAACCACTTGGTGAAGGGCCGAATCAGTGGACCTTCCCGGAGTATATGCATGCTGATTTGGATGAAGTGGGTTGTGAACTAGCACTTCATCTCTTATATACCGCTCGCATAACCTCTCCATTGTTTTTAAAAAGAACGATGTGAGACTAATTGGTCGGAATGCTTTTGGTAAGGTGTAGTCCATCCTACCTGGTTTGGGTATAAATACCACTCGTACTTCTCTCCACTTACTGGGAATATACCTCAGAGCTAAAGAGGCTCTGAAAATTCCAACCAGGTGCGGCATAAGAATATCCATTCCCCATTGAAGTAGGGCTGGTCTTATTCCGTCAGGTCCTGGTGACTTGAAGGGGGAGAAGCCCGATATGGCCCACCTTATCTTGTCCTCATCAATTACTGCACTAGCAGATTGCCAGTCGTATTGTGAGGGTGTTGTTGGTACTTCCGTCCAGTTTGACGTTCCAGGAAAGACAGAACCTGGGAAGTGAGTTCCCATGAGAATCTCAGCGCTCTCTTGAAGGTTGGCGGCCTTGTCGCCATTTTCCCTTGTCAGGATGCCGATACTCTTATGGTGGTCGTTTGAGAGTGCCTTCTGTAGCCTAGAAATTTGTGGGAAGTCTTCGACTGCCTCACAATAGGCTCTCCAGGCTTCTCTTTGCTTTTGTCTGCAGACTTTTTTGAACTCTTTGAGGTTGGCTTTATACATTTCCCAGTCCTCTTTGAGTTTTGTTCGTTTTGCCTTGTTAAAGGTCGTTCTCGCTGTCTTTCTGAGGTGTTCCAGTTCAGGGCACCACCAGGTATTGGTTGTGCCACCTGTCTGAACCATCCTCATGGGACAGGATTCCTTATAGGCAATGTCTATTTTGTTTTGGATAGATACTGTGTACCTTTCCAGTTCCTCATTATTGCTGGGAGTCAGGACCTCTGTTTCCCGCAGAGCACCTTCTAAGAGTCGATTGTAGAGAGCTACATCCGTCCTCTTCGGGTCACGGGATTTTACAGTGGTCCTGAGATCCTGGCTTACCGTATAGGTCAGCCAGCGGTGGTCTGACATAGAAATATGATCCGACACCTGCCAGTCGTAGTAGTAGTAGTAGATGTTGTTAGTAGTTGTTAGTAGATGTTGTTCTGACGTTTAATAATTAATAAAACTCGCTGTCACTAGCTGTTAGTGTGAATGTACCTACACGTTATTCATACGTTTTATTTTTATTAAAGAAGTTGTTCGTGGAAAAAGTATAGTGCACAACTAGAGTTGTAAGCTTATTACATGCTTATAGAATTACCACACTCGCCGCTACGCGGCTCGTGCGCAACTTTTCTATTCGCATGTAATAAGCAGCTTACAACTCTTACTATAAAATATAGACCAATTAAAAAAGTGTTTGTAGGGTTTGAATTCGGCTTTAATTAGAGTTTTCCAAACGTCAGAATATTATTACTGTCAAATTATTTATACACCAATGCAAAATAAAATCGTAATTTAGAAGTAGGTATCTGGAAATATTATCTGGCAAAGCTTTTCATTTTCTATCAAATATTCGCCCACCATGGAAAGTAGGTAATTGAGAAAATTGGTGAAATTTTGAATGATTTTTTCTAGATCATACTATGAGCAAAATTAACTCCGAAGAAAAATCACCTCTACTATTTGTTGTCGACGACGAAATTCCTCTCAGATCAGGATATTTTGAGGGACGTAGATTCAACGGTATCACAGCAGGTGCCACCACGGTTTTAACACATTTTCCCAGTAAGTATTAAAAAATCAAAAACACTAATTTATATTTGGGTCCGGTAAGGTTCGCGACCCTCGGAATTTTGCAATGATTTTTTTTTAATAGAAAGCCCTAGTGATTTTTGAACTGCTTTATTTAAGGTAAGCTTTCAAACAAATTTTAAATTAACATAAAATTCCGAGGGTCGCGAAGTCGTCCAGAACCTTATATTTTACTACAAAATATTTGAAATCATTATATCAATATGTATCTGCTCAAATGGTGTCAAATCGGGTAAATGCGACGGATACGTAACAGGTAAATGTATCAAGCATCAACGGTATTCCATGTATTCCAATTTATTTCAAATAGTTCCAGGTCTTTGGAGAACATAGAGTATCAACTCTTTTTTGAAGCGATTGATATTTGTTATAGATTTTATAGCTTCAGGAATTTGGTTTTAAGGCTAAGGCACAAAGTAAATATTTATGTAATCTTTGAGCAATGACACTGACCCTTAAGGAGTTCCTTGAGTTTCCTAAGGAATAAAATGCTCCTAAATCTATTAACGATATATTAATAAGTAGATCCCATTTTAAATAAGTGTCAAGAATTACTCCTAAGTATTTTATTTTAATTTCAGGAATAATGTGTGAGGGTATATCTGTTTTTATTGTTAGTTGATGGACTTAAATAATATTGTTTATATTTTGCGAATCTAAAAATATTTTACAAACAAACAAAAGTTCTATTGTGTTTATTTATTTAAATATAGTGATTTGACCTTGCAAATACAATATTATTAATAATTGTTAAATGTATAGGAAGTTGTTAAAAATACAACCCGAGCATGCATATTTTAAAATAATTTTTTCTTTTGAAGTAAATTATGAATTTATACACGACATATTTAAATAATTATTGTGTATATAACAATTTCATTATATTTGACGATAGGTATAATTAATTAAATTTGTGAAAAAAGGTATTTATATCTTTCAACTCCCAGCGTTTTTCTTTTTCAACGAAAAATTCCTAAAAAAATGTTGGCAACAAGTGAATCTAATGATTATAATTTAGATTATGTTATATTTGTTTGTGATTATCAAATAATTAATAGTATATTAAGATATGTATAAGGGCTGGAAGTGAAGCTTACCACCTTGAGGGTCTGGTATAACGGTTACTCGGTCGGACAGCCTGTATATTCTGCAATGAATCGTTCAAAAATACGTTCATACCATCAATATTCATATGCTCACGTTTAAATGTGAAATACGTGATTTTTTACATAGTTTCGCGAACCTTTTTATATAAAAAAAAACAAAAATCTATTAAATTTTATTCAAGATTTCAGTGGTACAATTCAATCTCTGGGAAGTGTTGAGTGATTTATTTTTAAGGTGAACGAACAGAATCGTTTTTCTAATTTTCTAAATTTAAATTATTGAATACAAAATGAAAATTGATATTTTAAACTTGTTATAAACATTAGTTCTAATGAAATGTGTTATTTACTTGATGTAACGTAACTGTAAAAATAAGTGGCACGATCATATTCTACAAAAAATGGATTAAAACAATCTAACCTCACTTTCTGGCATATGCCCGAAGCTTATAAAACGTCAAAAAGTATGTCATAGAACAAGTGGTTTGTTTGACAACTGTTCTACTTTTATTTACTGCACTTTTTTAGTTATTTTTTAATTGCTACCCACGTTATTTCCGTAATTCGAATTCTATTATTTTCCAGATTATATAGGAACGTGCTGGATAGCAACAGCAGTATCCGCTTTGGTATTCTTCATGATGATCCTACTGGTACTCTCGACAATAACAGCAGCTAGTTTACGCGTACCAAGATGCGCGGCTTTTCCAGAACCCAGTAACAATACTATCCATCTGGTGCACTTACACAACCTACACCATCCGGAAACTCAAAGTATCAATTTTATAAAGGAAATTTTAGGATTATACCCTACTTACAACGTAAGAGTACTCGGGGTACTTGAAAAACAAAGTCATAATAATAAAATAGTTTCACGAAGTACCGATAAGAATATAAAGGTAAATATATGTTCAGTTACATAATCAAAGTTGTCATTCTACTGAAGTGTTATGTCAAAGATAATAGTTGACCGTCCACTTAGAAGCAACAACTACTCCTCTGGGTATATGCCCCGACAGACATCGAAACACACACTAAATTAAACGTTAGACCTTTGACATCTATTGTAAATATACAGGGTGTACCAACCTTACGACAAACTTCGGTATATGGGTTATTTTAAGAGATATCAAAAAATGTTATTAACAAAAATAGTAGATGTAGGTCTATATTTTGAAATTATATCGAACTATACAGAGTGCTGCATAGCTCCGTTACAGACCAAACATATGATTTTTCAAATGGGAACCCCTGTATATTATACCGAATTCGGATGGGTTACATTTTTTTGAAGATTTTGATATGAGGTTTTGCCACGTTATACAGAGTCCTTCAAAAGATATGGACAAGTTTATGTGAAAATCGTAGGTAAATCAACGCTCTGTAGCTTGTTGTACGTTAAAGAAAAAAAATGTATTTTGCCAAACATAGTTTTGTAATATGATGCAATATCTTCTTATCCTATTAAATTTCAATTATATTCTTTCTATTTTGTGATTGATATTTGTGTTAATTTTGTTTATAGGAAAATACAAGCAGTACCGAAATAATTTCTAAGTCACCTACAAAAAGAGAGAAGATATTGAAGAGAAGAAAAGATATAGAAGACAGAAGGGACGCCCAGGCGATATTGAATATGCTTCTACATGCTAGATTAGCTGATATAACCGGAGCTATTAAAACAACTTCAAAACCAGCAAGTACAACTAAAAAACCGACTGAAACTATAGAAAATTTAGTGGATCAATTTCCTAAGATAACTTACGAAAACATATCGTACGTCAAAGCGTTCTCAGAGTCCCCTCTATATCCTCACTATTTAATAATGAACGATGAATTGAGAATGTTCGCTTTGAGGGTGTTACAAATTTGGCAATACGGAGGTATCAGTTTCGATATGGAATCCCCGAGTCTAAATTTGAAAGAATTAACGTCAAATCAATCAGAAAAATCTCGAAATTTTGTCATACCGGAAAAAGAACAATACGAAAATAAGTTTACGGATATTGTTGTTGTCGACGAAAAAGGTTTGCGATTGGAAAGTAAAGTCCCGTGTCATGCGTTTTTCGGGCAGGCATTGACGGTTTTAAGGAAGGCAGATAAACACACTACCGTTGTAGATGTCATGAGAAAAACTATCAAGACTTTTTGTAGACATTACGTTCCACATTTAGAGTATTGTAAAATGTATGTGACTGTTTGAAAACATATTCATTATATTTTTTAGTGTTTTATAATGTATGACTATTTATTTTTTGATGCAAACCTACTATATACGGGTTGTCTACAAATTACAAACGCAAACAATAAAATTATAGACACTAACGGCCGTTCTCATAACATACTTTAACATTACTTTAAGTTTTAAAGCAAACTTTAAATAAAAATCGATTTCATAACAGTCTTTATAACTTCAAGTCGACTCTAAATTTAAGAGTTCTTTGTGTCAGTATTGTGGACAAATTCTCTTGAGATGGAAATAGATACCGAGTTATCAGCCTTTGAGGATAGCAGCAACGAGAGCGACAGTGATGAGGAAAGATTCATAATAAGGAAACGAACAATATATACAGATTTTGATCATTGATCAGATGAGGAATTTTACCAAATATTCAGGTTAAGCAAACCTGTTATAGTGGCCAGGGAGTGCTCATGATAATTTTGATGAAGGCCAATTTAGGAGGTTCCATTTAATTGGAGACTCTGGATATGGAGTTCAACCATATCTCTTGATTCCTCTACAGGAAACAAATACAGAGGCTGAAAGACTATACAATGAGTCATTAATAAGAACTAGAAATACAGTAGAAAGACAGTATGATGTCTGGAAAAGACGCTTTCCTATACTATCCCTAGATATAAGGGTAAAACTGGATACAGCAATGACAATAATTGCAGCAACAGCGGTTCCCCATAATATGGCTATCGAGATGAATGAACCTTTAAAGGTTTTGCACTGAATAATCGATTGATATTTTACAGATACTTTTACAAATTTAATTCTTCTTCTGTGGTAAATAACTAACTCTTTTTCTATTTACTTCACCCATAACACTTATTTCAAGTTGAAAATCAGAAGAAAGCATAAACACTAATATAAAAATATAATACGAACATAAACATATATTACCCTACTTCAATTGAAAAAATCTCGAAACTGTCATAGTCACTGATACCAAATTCTTCTTTTGATAAACGTAAAATCACACTTTGTTCAAAGGAACAGAACAGAAATATTATGAAAATCTTCCAACTTTAAGTGAAGTTAAAGTGATAAAGTCACTTTAGCTAAAGTGAACTTTAAGCATTTTGTTATGAAATGTGAAGATGAAGATGAAGTTAAGTCAGTTTTTCAAGCACATCTAAAAAAACTGTACCTGCAACCTCCAAACTTGGCACATTGCCTCCGATTATATTCATTTGAAGATGAAGGTTGTAATGATGAACAAAAATGGACAATGGACAAAAATGGAGAGAAGAGAAGAACTTTAAGGAGTATACTGGACACTCCTGGAGTTGATGTCTTAATTAGCTCTCAACTATTATGTAGACTTTCGTATTACCCTTCTGGAAAGAAGATCACATAAGGAGCTATTGCCTGGTGGCCAAAAACTTTACAGCGAACGGCCCAAGAAAAGCTCTCTGGTTTACAGTGACAGATTTATCTGGCAATTACGGGTGCTATCAGCTCCACAGCAGCCATGGAAATCATTCTGTACCTACCTACTCTCCATATATTTTTGGAAAGAGAGGCGAGATGGACAACATACAGAATTGCGCATATTTCTAAATGCTCAAATCAGGCTTATACAGAACGAAGCAGAATGCTAGTGGACACTGATGTCCGATTTCACCATCCAGTTCCTAAAGTTAGGTAATACCTAAATCAGATTTTGGAATGACAAAATAAAATTTACGTTTCACCATGCGCTAAGAAACGCATGATAGAAAATACCCAATATTGACACTCTCAAGTAATTCTTAGCGCGTGGTAAAACGAAAATGTCACTTAGCAATTCCGAAATCTGATTTAGGTATTACCTAACTTCAGGAAATGGTTGGTGAAATTGGGCATGAAAGTCGCAGTATTCTGGGAATGACCTCTGACATAGTGCCTCCAACAGTAAACTATGTCCTGCCTTATACCGTCCTAATTCCAAATAGAGATGAATGTCCTACGTACGTATTAACTATTAAGAGCAGACAGCTGCTGGTACACAGACGGCTCAAAAACACTCTCAGGCTCTGGTGCAGGTGTATACGGGTGCAGACCTAGAACAGAAATTTCAACCTCTCTAGGATCCCATGCAACCGTATTTAAGGCGGAAATTCACGCTATTGTTTAATGTGTGGAGAGAGTGGAGCAAGCCAATCTCATACATAGAACAATAAAAATTTTCTCGAACAGCCAAGCGGCTTTGAAAGCTCTTAGCTCTCAACGTGTAACGTCGAAATTGGTTTTAGACTGCCAAAAAAGACTCTCCTTAATAGGAGAATAAAGTATTGCTGGTATGGATCCCTGGCCATTCTAGCATGGAGGGAAACGAAAAGGCAGACTCTCTGGCAAGGGAGGAAGCTGCACGTGCTTCTATCTTCTATGTTTTGCCAAACAAACACTAAATATCTGAAAAGCAAGAAGAGCCTTAGACTTCTGGCATAATGTACCAGGATTGGATCATCCAAAGGCTTTTATACATCCTTCGAAGAATGTCTCCAAACAAATGTTAGACTATAGCAGGCATGATCTGTGTTTTCTAACAGGCCACTGTCATCTGAATCATCATATGCTAAAACTTGCCGTCTTTGTCTGGATGATGATGAAACAGCAGAGCATATAATTTGTGCCTGCCCCGACGCGGTTCGAATCAGGTATCTGATGTTTGGTATGGTCTCTCTCTCGCCCTCAGACCTGAAATATCATTCACCAAATAAACTAATCGGCTTTGTTAAGAATCTAATTTGTTTGGTGAATTCTGAATGCGTGTGAGCTACAATAGACTCTTGCCCAGACGCAGTGGATGGCCTAATAGACCCCACTCACCACAAACCTAACCTAATCTACCTTTCTGGTTTAAAGAATAAATAAAAGTGCGCACAAACAACATTGTATTTAATTTCTTTAGCGTTTAAAAACATTCTTAAGCAATCTATTTTTAATAACAATAAATTTTTCAGTTAAACGAATTTTCTTAACAAAAATTTCAATAGCTAGTGTTAATAAACCGAAGCCGTATCCAAAAAGTAGTATCGCAAAAGCTCCTTCCAAATGAAGTAGTGACAAAGCTTCAGAAGGAACGGTATTTTCACGTGAATCACTAGATTCTCCTTGCAAAATTCTGATTTTGTATTTTCTCCATACGAAATCCACCAA
>CAJUYG010000338.1:16463-39768 GCA_910591675.1 Galerucella calmariensis
TTCAAGCGATTTTAGTGGTTTTCTAGGATTTAAAAGCGATTTTAGTTAAATTTTCGATTTTTTTAAGCGATTTTTGATTTTTTTAAGCGATTTTTGATTTTTTAAAGCGATTCTTGATGTTTCTAAGATAATCTCAAGTAATTTATTCTGTTTCCCAGGAATTTTTAAGCGATCTTAGGGGTTAGGTTTGGTTTCAAAAGCGATTTTGGTTAATTTTTTAAGCGATTTTTAAGTGATATTATTAAATTTCGCATGCTTTTAGCATTCTTACCAATTCAGCGTCCAACTTTTTCGTCACAAACACCAACACCGAACCAGCCGACAACAATTCCACCAATTTCCCAAACAACCAATCTCTTTTCGCCTCCTGACTCGGCAACAGCATCACATGCTGTGTTACATCTTCGTTCGCTTGTCCAGTAGTCCCTTGAGATATCTTTATAGGATTACTCAGCGCATCTTTAGCCAATTTTTCTATTCTCCTTCGAAACGTCGCAGAAAAAAGCAAAGTCTGACGATCCGGTCGCACGTGGTTGCAAACCGAACGCACCTGCGGCTCAAAACCTAGCTCGAACATCCTATCAGCTTCGTCCAGTACTAGGAACGTTACTTTTTGTAGGTTAGTAGCTCCACCTTTAACGTGGTCGATTATACGACCCGGAGTGGCCACTACTATTTCAGCACCTTCTTTTAAAGCCTAAAAAAAATTTTTTTAAAACAATAATCTCACATCTGAATTATTTTATCTCACCAAACTTTGTTCCCACTTAGATCCACCTCCGTAAGCACAGATAACTTTCAATTCGTAAACTTTAGCAAACTTTTTCGCCTCATTGTAGATCTGTATAGCTAATTCTCTAGTCGGAGCTAAAATTAAAGCGATAGGGCCTTCTCCTTCTTCAACACGTTTTTGTACAGCCACATGTTTGATCATAGGCCATAAAAATGCTGCAGTTTTACCACTACCTAAAATATTTTTACACAGTCACTCACAAAATTACAGAAAAAAACACTTTTCCTACCTGTATGAGCAATTCCGAGTACATCTCTTCCGAGCAAAGCACAAGGAACGGCTTGTGCTTGAATTGGGGTGGGTGAAGAGTACTCAGCTTTAATAATGGCTTTGATTAGTTTATCTTCGAAGCCGAAATGAGCAAACGAAGATACCGGTTTAGGTGGATTGCTTCCAGATACTGAAATATCCAAAGTTTTCCTCAACTCCTTAACTTTCTCATCGTCAAGATCTTTTATTTCTGGATGATCTTCATAAAAAACTTTTTCAAATGGTTTATATTCAATTTCCGAATGATCTGCAAAAGAAATATTAAGAAACAACAAAATACAATTTAAATAATTTACTTACCTATAGGCGGTAAAGGATCTATTATTTTTTTCTTATCCGGAGCAATGGGATTTCCATCTTCATCATATTCTAAATCCGGATAATCTTCATCTATTGGTTGAAGACCTGCATTGGGATTTTCTTCCATATATCGATAGTAAGATTCTTCTACATCTTCTTCCTCCAAGTCATTACGAATCCCCTGTTGTTGACTGGCTGGAGTATCTTGCTGTGACTCTATCTGGACCTGTTGTTCTATTCTAGCCATATAAGCATCTAATGGATCGTCGTCTTCCTCTTCTGTTTGTTTTTTCTTATTCATTTCTACTCTAGTTGGACTTCCTGGTGCTGGAATGTATGCCAATTCTGGTATTTGTTCCTGTTGCTCATCGTCCTCTTCAAAGTATCTAAAATGTTTTATTAGGAAATCGTATGTTGTAGATTTCGTATACATACTCGTCTTCAGTTGCTGCTCGCTTTCTACTAGTTCCTCCCCAAGCTGCTGAAAGTGCATTTTGGCTAATAGCATTCATTGTAGAGTAGCCTTGTTTTGAGACTCCAGTGGAAGGTGGTGGCACCGCATTATGTCTCTTTGTATTTGAGTGGATATTAGCGTAATTGAAAGCCATTTTTTTCTTGAATAATATGTCTAATTAATAAGCTTAGACGATAATTGCGGTCAATAGTTAGCCCTAATTTGATTTTACCCTTTTAGGTATATTATATTTTATGTTATGAAGTGATCCAAAGTTCAATTATCATGTTATGTGTCCAAAATTACGAGTTTTATTAACGAAATCAATTAATAAACATACTATTTACCCATCTCATCAACTCAACCAACTTTCCAAATTTGACATATGACATTTTTATCCCTTCTTCAAAATGTATGTACGAGGACTGATCAGTTAGTAAATAGCCTATAGCTCATTTAATATCAACTATTAACTTTTAAATTTAAAGTAAAATGCTTTAATTAATAGCTTAATAGCATAATGGGATTACAGTTGAAAATATCATCTTCAGTATACAAATTTGTATGCTCAGCGCCATCTATTGTTATGTGAACAGAGCTGGGTTTGGAAAAAAACAAGCTAAAAGAGGTTCTTGCAAATTTATTGAAAAAACGTTAACAAAATATATTGTTTCAGATCAATTAAACAATTATACCATCATTATATTGCTTGAAAACATGGATATTATACTAGACACAGAAATGTTAAAAAAATACAGAGTAATTGCAATTCGAATATTTTCTATCTAACAATTTAAAGATAAAACTTTATATAAAACTAGAGATTAAAGGTGAAAAAGGCTCAATCCACGTACCAACTTTCCATCGATTATAAGTGAAAGTAAGCTTAAAATAAAATTCCATTTATAAAATAATTAAAAAATTTACTCCCCTATCGCCATCTAGTGTTTTCATTACAGAACTATCTAGTTTTATCAGTGACTGTACAGGTGGCGCCCCAATTAAATTATTTGTGCGCAGACATGCGCGCATAAGCAAATGTTTTCTTGAAAATTGGCGCTATAACGTTCAACAGACGCCACCATTATAACCTCAGCGAGAGTAATTCTTAGTTCAGAAATCCTATCGGTAAATAAAGGTTGTGCGGTTAATTAACTTATTGGTAACGATATTTAGTGTGTGTTATAGTTTGTGAGTGTTATAGTTCGTCACATTTGGATATTACATACCATCTACAACAATGCAGACTTCATCATTGGTAGGTAAGTACCTATCTTTTAAAAATCTCCTGTATTACATGTTTTTATATACAGAACATAACCATTTTTGTAATTTATTTATTAAATGTGTAAATGAAAATACATATTAATATAGATCATATATGTACTTTAGTGTACTTCTAAAAGGAAATTAAGTACAATTTTATCAGAGCGAATAGGTATAAGGGTAGAGTAAAAAGAAATACTTTCCTCTCGCGGTTATTTTATGCTAAAGTAAATCAATTTTGAAGTATCAACATATTTTAAAAGAAAAAATATATTTAATAAACTTTAATTATTCATTTACATGAAAAATTACAAAATGGCTGGATCTGTCATGTCTTCCATGGAAAATGTATGGAATTTTACCTCAAGCTGTATTTTAAAATAGTTTGGACGCCTTTCTAACCATCGTTTTATAGAGTGCAGCCTTGTTCTCAATAGAAAATATTAACAATGACTTACGGATATTAGCAAACACCTATTTCGTCAAAAATAACGTTCTTTTTAAATTAATAATTAGGTAAAACCGTAACGATTTCATAAATATATATATATATATAAATTTCAATTCAACTATACTTATTTAGGCACTAAACATTTTCAATTAATCAAGTTAATCTAGCTCGTTCTATAGATGAAATTTCATTAGAGGAAAATCCTAGTATACTTTGGATGGCCTTTAAATGACCTTGGCTGTTTTCTTTATCTGTCAAAAAGTAGTAAACGGCTGATTTGAGGAATTGCAGCGTAATTTCGGGATCTATTTTATTTTTATTTTTGGCTTCGATCAGCTGTCTATACATCGCCTAAAAGAAAAACAATTGTAACTATATTTTTATGGATACATTACATAAAAGTTACCAACACCTTATTTAATAGACTCGTGCATGATTAAAGTAAGCGACTCACTATACTCCTTGGAATTTGGTATTAAGACAGACTACAGATGTTTATTCAACTTCTAATAATCCAAAAACTATGAAAAGTGATTAAATGCACTGAAAAACTTAATAAATTTCATGCACCTTTTTAAAATAAGATACAAAAAATATACTTTAACTGATAAAACTAAACTAAAATCATGGATTGTCCATGGTATTTTTAATTTCAGTAAAAATCATGCAGTTTTTAAAATGAAATGCTTTAAAAAATAAACTACAAAAGTGCTAACAGAGACTAGCTCACAATGTTTCTATTTTGACATCATCAGCTGACTGAGAACAAGAAATATTGCAAGGTTTTTTTTAAATAAGAAACATTATTAGCTAGGAGGTGATCAATAAGGTGCAAAATCGTATGTTGTCGTAGGCTATTACCTTTCTTGCACCAAGTACCCACAAAGAAAGTGCTTCTTTGGCACTCAAAAGTGGTTGTGAATTATTAGAAGTTGATGCATACTCAACGTCCTGAAAAAACGTATTTATTTTTAGCATAATACAAACAAAAGCATTAGTTGATAAATAAAATGATAAAAGAAGCTACTACATAGATACAACGGAGGGTGCTAGTGCTACTATTTTTGAATTAGTATCCAGTATGTTATCTGTTTTTAGTAGATACCTATCTACTCCCAAAGTCCCAAATGACATTAGTTTTAGTTAAATATGTGTCAAACTAAAAAAGAAGTTTCATTCCTGTCAGTTGTCACGATTTCTGTGGTAACTGCTACCAACTTATGTTGAACCACAGAACCAAAGAGTAGTTCAACGAGTAAAATGCTTCTTTTGTGTCAAAATGAAAGTGAAAGAGGCGATAAAAACTGACATAGACTATTTAGTATCCAAGCCAATAAGTTTACTCACCCTTATATTTTCCAACTCGTTTTTAGTAACTTGTAGTTCCTTTAACAATTCAGGAACAGACACTCTGCTAGGATTTTGAGTTAATTCTACGATCTATGCATAAAAAAACCCATTTAAATCGTAAACATTTTTCGTGAAATATAGTTTACCTTGTTGTGATGTTTAACCAGCTCTTCGCTTCTATTAAGAAGCTCTTCAGATTTAACGGTTTTGTCTGATCCGGCAATATGTTCATCCAATTTTTTACTAGCTTCTTCTAGTTGATGTTCTAATTCTTTAATCCTTCCTTTGGCCTCTTCTAGTTCAGGTACCAGCTGCCAATACCTAAAAAAAAATAAGAAATCGTATATCCCTAGACTCGACCAAATCACTTCTACCACTACAAACCTGTCATTAATCTCGCTTATCCTTTGTAAAAGCTCTTCTACTTTTTCATTATGTTTCTGTTTCATCTGCATCGATTCTTCTTCGTGCGTTCTAATCAACTCTTGAAACCTCTTCTCGTAGTCGTCTATTATTCTTCTATGCTCTAAATCTTCATCAGTCGACGTGCATTTTTCTAACCGATCTAACCTTCGCGACGTACTAGGCTAAATACGAAAAAAACAAATTAAACAATCTAAGAGTCTTAAAAATCAGCGACCACTTACAGAACTACCATCTTCTGATAACACAGACTCTTTAGAATAAACGGACGAACTGGTACAGTCTTCAAAATGGCCGGAATCGGCGAAAGAACCATTCAATTCACTAGCTACGTGATTCGTACCGCCATCTATCACATCTTCCGGAGTCGACTCAATACTGCTATTCTCCCTAACAGTAATGACATCACTGCAAAAAAATAAGTCACTTGTCAACTGTCAACTGTCCCTTGTCGACTGTCACTTGTCAACTGTCAAATATGATTTTGTACTGACCTCGAGTTGGATTTGTCTTCTGGCGAACTTAACGCTGCCTTGTACAAACGTAGTTCGACTACTTCTTTGGTTAATTTCAAGATATCACTGTCTTTTTCCTCCAAATCTTTTTGGGCTTGTTGTAGCAGATATTTGAGTTTTTTCACTTGTTTTTGAGCTCTTTGAGTCGGCGTAAGATATTCATCGCCTATAGCTCCTGCGTGCTGGTTACAGTGAAAAACATACCTGCAAAAACGATCGTGAAATGTAGGGTTTTAAAGTTGGTAGTGCTTTACTTACTTCATGCTTCGACCGGAAAAGGTAGTACCGTTCCAAGCTACACTGGAGTGGTCGCAGGACGCCACGCTGCTACCTTAAATGGTAGATAATGGTGATTAATGTATGGGATATGGGGGTGGGGGTCAAAACAGTGACTTACCTATGCTAGTTACACTTTCAGCGTCCCAATTATCGATAGCACTGGTCGAGTATATTCTAGAATCAGCAGATATTTGGCGATTTGGAGAGGTTGTCACTATTGAAGGCGATTTAGAAGTGTTGTTTCCTTGTCTAGTATTAGATAAAGATAAGGACTGAAAAAAATTTAAAAAAATGACCTTCACCTGTAACTTTTATTATAATTTTATAAAAAATACTCACCAGACTTCTCACTCTACTCGGAGATGCCGTAGTTGTACCACCTTTTATCACTTCCACTGGACTTCTTTGACTGATTTTCATATTTTCCGGTCTCTTAGCTCCATGTTGCACCCCCCTATCGCTCCTCTCCATGAACGATAGTCCCCGTTTCAAAAGAGGGTTCAACGTGGACTGATGCGTCGTTTCTACCGAGGAAAATCGATTGCTCTGTCGGTCTCTGCCCACTACGATGCTCTGTATCGGACTTGGAACACATTTACTTTCATTTTTGAGAAATAATTTTCTCCAAGTGTGATCATACATTAAAAAGGGTTATTAGATCTTGAAATCAGCATAAAAGTTACTAAACGAGTTATAAAATTTCAATCTTATTCATTGAATAGTTCGTTTTTATACTTACTTTTCCTGGGCTATGTTGTCGTCATCACGACGTCTGCAGTTTGCGTAGTTGTAGGATTTTTCACCTCTCAAACGCAGACTGTTATGTCTACGTAAAGGGGAAGGGCTCGAGGGGATGGGGATTTTCGTTTTTGAGTTTTCTGGGATTTTCGTGAACATTGTGGCACTCATTATGCTTCTCTAAAAAAAAATTGTATTATCTTTCCTGAGATACATTGACAGTGTGTCAAAATAAAAATTAATTCGGTTTCTATGTTTGTAAATTTTTAGTACATCCTCCCGAGGAGTTGTCCTCCTAGGTCATCGTCCATCCTGTCCTCAGGAAGGTGGACAGGTCACTAGGAGACAGAAATCTGAATCGTACTCTCCAGCCCACAGAAGAATATGTGCAGCGATAACCAGCCAGTTCTGTTTGAACCACTTAATCCTTAGTGGAGTAAACTCCACATCCTGGGCCTTCTTTCATTTTTGAGCCTGCTAATTTTGAAAAAGCGTCTTGTTGTTACTTCTTTGGATAATTTTGGCAGACTCGAGCTGTCTTAGACTCAAAATTTTGGGATTTTAGAGTCCTACATCTACTCCTCCAACCCCCCAACTAATACTACGACCTGCATCCTTGAATACAAACCCAGATTGTTTACTAGAAATACGTTTTTAGTGAATGGCGACGTTGCCATATCATTTTTAAATATAAAAACTCAAGGAAAAAGTAAAATTTAAATATTAAATTATTTTTAACTTACGAATTTTTGAGCTCGTTCACAATAAATTTGAAAACTGTCGAACCCTAAATCGAACATATTAACAAATAAGAAATTTTATACAACAAAACGTGTCAATGTTTCTAGACAATATTCTAAGAAAAATAAAAGAATTGTTTTTCAATAAATCACGAAGTTTACAGTGTACAGTACCGGATTTTTACACATTATTAAGCTGGAAATATATACAGGGTGGTCCGTAAGTAATTGTACATAATTGTACAGTACAATCTTCACTTCAAGAGAGATACAGGGTGTTGAACATGAAATTTTAATTTTTGTTTTTTTACAATAACTTCAACGCTTTTTGACGTATATGCACAAAAATTTGATGTTGGGGATTTTTTTATATAAGAAATCATAATTTTGTACCTATTTCGATGTATTTTGTAGAGGGCGCCACGTATGCGGCATAAATGTACGCAAAACTTTTACATTAGCGCTATTTTTGTAAAAAATAATTGAAGCCACATCAGTACAACAAATAAAAGGTATCCTTGTTAGTATCCCCAAATCTAACGGTTTTAGAGATAATCACATTTTAGTGATTAACTACATGATTATTATTCAATGAAATTACGTTCGAAAAATGTAGTTCTGTGTACGATTATAATTATTTTTAAATATTTTGAAGTGAAGATTGTACTGTACTTCTATGTTCAATTACTTAAGGACCACCCTGTATTTTACTTTCTAAATACGACCCTGTGTTGAAATTTCTATTGAAGAATAAATAAGGTGCATTATTATGGATTCTTTTTAAAGGTCGTTGATCGCCTCATTATTATTTTAAAAAGATTTCGGTGAAAGTAAAAAAAGAATGTTGAAATTTGTAATATTTCAGCAACAATACGGGGTTACTCATTAAAATGGGAAAATTTGATTTTTGGGTTCTTTTTAACCCACCCTGTATGTAGTGGAACCATAGTATAGTTGTAGGGTCCCAATAGGGACAACTAAATCCATCATCAAGTATAATTTTTTGATACAATAATCGCACTTTTGATTCGGATTGTATTTAAAAAGAAATAAGGTTAATGTTTATATTATTTAACCTTATCAAAGTTGTATAATTAGCATGAACCTGTCACTATATTACCTATCGTATTAAATAATTTTTTTTTAAGAAAATTCACTTACAATTTAACAATTTTTTTGAAATCACAGTCACTAAGATTGTACCGTAACCCACTAAAAGAAATCTTCTAATAATTCACTATATTTTTTTACAACTTTCACGAAACATATTGTTATAAATAAAATAAAACTAGAGTAATTGTTTACGTGGACGGTTGCAGAACAACAATAACTATACTTTGACATAATACTGCAATAAAATTACGGTTATGGTTGGTAGATTCCCGTCTTTACCATGGTACTTAAAACTAGTATCAAATACAAGAGTATCTTGAGCAATTAGTGCACGAGGTGTTGCGAAATTTTTATCATTTCATCATTTTTGTGTTTGTTTAAGTAGAGTTGTTCGACTAATATCTGGTGTATTAAATAAATGATATTGATAACGGATATTGTTGTTATCGTTTTTAATTGGAACTTTCGAGTTGGCGTGGAAATTATTTTTTATAATCTTGATTTATTTATATGTTTTTTTGTCGATGTTATTTTGGCCATTTTCAATAAAAATAATAATAAGAATTTGCGCGTGTACTACCCCACGCGCGTTGTAAGTGATAAAATTCGTAAAATGGAGTTTTTCAAGGTCGAGAAAATTATTTTTTATCTTATTTATATAATTATTGACCTGAAATTTCTTCTACTCCCTTATAAATAAAACAGTATTCAATAAAAAATGTGTTTATTGTCTCACAATACAATAAAGTATTAAAAATCTTCAAATAAGGACAACACTATTAAAACTATAATAGGCCAGACGATAGGGGTAACAACTACAAGTAATTAGCAATACGGTTGATTTATTTTTCATAAGTACCTTAAAGTACCGTTAAGTTTACCAGTCTATCCATTTCCCAAATTGAAAAAAAAAATCGAAAAACTTTTTTTTTTCGAAATTTCTCAATATTTCGCGCTGGGAGGAAGGTAGAGAAAAATAAAAAATACCACAGTGTAGGAACAGTGTTTTGCAACAAAAAAGGTTTCCTGCGTTTCTTTCGTCCGAGCATTGGTTTGTCCGGAAAAAATTCAGTAAACTAAGTATGTGTTCAACACCATGGTGTATATACAATTTTCTCCACTACTTGTCAAATTTAAGACAAAAATTGAAAATAATTCACAAACGCACCACGAGAAGCTTTTACTCCGTCGTCTGACTGACAAGTACACTGTCAGTTTTCGTTATATTTTGAACGTACTCGTTATGTCATCAGTTATTTTTGGTTGAGCGCGAATTTTAAACTTTTATTCAAATAATTTCATCTTGATAGGTAATTTCAAGCAGCAAACATGTTGAAGACAATCTCCTGGGTATACAAAACTGTGTTGCAAAAGTTTACGTTGAACTTGAGTTCTCAAAATTTGTCCATTAATGACCTAGGTGTATAATAGAAAAAATTATTAACCGCTAATAGAGAAATTCAACTTCTCAGTTGGCTAGAGGTAAAGCAATAATTGTCAACTTCACATCTAGTAGTGGAAAAAACAATGTAACCCGCGATATCTCGAATGCAAGCCTGAATAGTTTGCACCAACTTTTCGATACATCCACAAATTTTCAAAAATTCAGTCGTAAAAGAATATTTTTTCTTTTTAATATTATTACAGCTAACCAAATTATTATTTTCAGTGTACAACGTCCTTAAATTTTTATTTAAAAGCACAGAGAAACTATAAAAAATGTTATTACAAAAATATCATTTTAATACAATATAATATATAATATTTTTTTTAAAATTATTTAATGTAAATTTGTAAAAAAATTACTAATACTGGAACAAACCTTCCAAAAATTCTTTCAGTGCTAAAAACTGCACAAAAAAAATGTTTTTCGTGAGCTACTGGTAGAGAAGAGTGATATTTTATATGGGGGGGTCAAAAATAATTATACAATATGTCCCCCTGAGTTGGAATCATATGGAAAACTTTTTTATTATTAATTTTAGGAAGAAAAGTTATATTATCTTAAACCTAGAATACAGTCATCAAATATCAAAATTTGACTTTCCTCTACATATTCATTTATTTTGCAAATAATAAAATACATTCAAACACCAAGTTATAAATTAATGTTAGAAACAAACAAATTTAATTTTCACACATACTAATGCTTCGATATATCCAACTTTTTTTAGTAACATTCTTCGATATTGTCAAATTTAAAGGTACTTTACTCCGAGGGGTGAACCACTATACCAAAAATGTGACAGTATTTCGCAAATAGTGTAATTTCGCAAGATTTCGCGTGATTGCACATGATTTCGCGTGATTGCGCATGATTTCACGAAATTTCGCGTGATTTCCCGTCTTTCGCGCGACTTTAGTACCGGAAAATTTCACTATTTTGCTAATTATTGTACATGATTGCGCAAGATTTCGCATGATATCACGGGATTGCGCAAGATTTCCCATGATATCGCTTGATTTCGCGTGATTTCCCGTAATTTTGCGTGATTTCCCGTGTTTCGCGCGATTTCGCGTGATTTCCCGTGATTTCGCAAATTTGTGAAAGTATTTCGCAAGGTGGTTCACCCAGTGGTGAACCACTATGCCAAAAATGTGATAGTATTTCGCAAATGGTGTAATTTCGAAAGATTTCGCATGATTGCGCATGATTTCGCGTAATTTCACTATTTTGCTAATTATTGCGCTTGATTGCGCAAGATTTCGCATGATTTCACGGGATTGCGCAAGATTTCCCATGATTTCGCGTGATTTTCCGTGTTTCGCGTGATTTCCCGTGATTTCGCAAATTTGTGACAGTATTTCGCAGGGTGGTTCACCCCTCGCTTTACTCTTGAGTAAAACTAATATTTTTTGACAAGCCTCGTATGCGACCAAAAAATTTGATATTTGATGACTTCTTTCTAGGTTTTAGAATAACTTTTCTTCCTAAAATTAATAATAAAAAAGTTCCAACTTTAGAGGGACATATTGTATATTATATTATAAAAACTAATATCTCAGTCAATTCCACCAAAAAAAAAATCTCTTTGGTAAACACACAAATACATCCTCAAAATTCAACTAGTACCATCAATATTTCCCCCCAATTTCTCACTTAAACTATCTAAAAACATTCTAGGATCATAGCTAGGTTCCTCCCCGCCCAATTCGGCCGGCAAAACGTCTTTATGTACGTGCTCGTGCAAGGTACTCAAATTGTTACCGTGTACGAAAATTCTTTCTTTAACTTTTTCGTGCAAAAACGGTTTGATAAAAGCTAAGGCTGTTTCGACGTACCAAGGCTGCGCTATAAAATGTATACCTTTAAATCTGGCAGGAAAGCAGTCTTGCAAACCTTCAATCATTAATTTTAGAACGGAAGGTTTTAAATAAGTCGATTGTCTGAAGGTTAATTCAGTCCAATCAACCAAAACTACAAATCCATTCGATTGATTGTGAATGTGATCTGTAAGATGTTCCAGTATTAATAAAAACGCCCTGTATATGGTGTTTATACTGTAACTACAATCCCAATTGTTTGCTGTGAATAGTAAGACGCATCTTCCTTTTCTATCTTTTTGTCTTAAGACTCCCGGTAAGCCGTTTTCTAAAGACTTCTTTATATCTATGGCGCTGATTTCCATATTTTTAAATATTTCCGGATGTCTCTTTTTGTAGGAAACGTAATTTTTTAACAGCAAAAAACTTTCTTCCAAGTCGAATTTTCTGGCGTATAAAAATTTTTGTAGCTTTTGATTATTGAACGTTTTGATCTCTAATATTAAGTCGTCATCCTCGCTTTGGCTAACCATGGTTTTCAGGCATGTTATACACTCTGTTGTTCGTTCTTTGTGATCCTTGTATTTCGGTAGAGTTATTTTTGCCAGGTTAAGTGCGTTGTTACGCAGATTGTATTCCAAAAATTCTGACATAGCGAGTCTAAAACAGAAAGTATATGAATTAATTAGTGTTAAAATGATAAAAATTCGTAAAATGGGGCTAATAATCCATTAACCTAATCAGTTTTTTCGGGTAAAATATCATTCTTTCGCCTTCAAATAATGTCAAAATAAAAATCTTTAACATAAAACTATGTAGACTGTGGGCCCAAAAAAGGTAGAACATGTCGCGGGACACACGGTAGGAACTTTAGTTCCTTTTAAGCAAAAATTATGTAATACATCTGACGTTATAGATTTGCATATTCCTCGGTGGTCGAGTAGTATGCAAACCAGACTCTCACGCGGTAGACCCGGGTTCGATTCCCCGCGAAGAAGTTTTTTTTTATTGTTAATTTTATTTTTAAATAATTATTCTGCTTGATATTAATAACGACAACAGGTAGACGTTTGAAATATTTAGCAGAATATTCATTATTATAGATAATGGTACACGGTATCATATCCACACTAGTTGCACAAACTACTATTTCTATCAAAATATGCCCTTTTACATTTAAAAACAACCTGCCAAATGTCAAATCAATTTATCCATCCATTTTAAAGTTATCGAATTAAAACATTCAAGTTTTCAAAATTTCAACACACTGTATTTCGAAAAGTAAATGTGCTAGACCCCTTAATCCCCATATCATTTTGTCCAATTTTACGAGAGGAATCTACATGCAAACGTTGTAATTACCCTTAACGTTCGAGATGCTTATACCATCTTTTGCGCGATCGTATTGATATAAATTCCGAATAAAATAATTTAAATTTCTTCGAAATGAACGAAATGTCAGAAGTGACATTTATACTTCTCGATCAGTTTGAAATATATTTTGCATTTTGGTGAAATTTTTTTCATGCTATTTATTACTTTTCGACGTCTGAACGGTAAGTAAATCACTTACCGACGTGTTAAACTTAGAAACCAGTAAACACAACCTACCGTCCTGACAACCGATGCTGTAAATAAACAAAAAAGATCAACCGCGCAAAAAAAATTATGGAAATAATAGTAAAAATTTATCCGAACAAATTCAAGTAGATCACCAGCACTGCGAATACCAGCTTTGCATAGAATTTTAATATAGCATCGGTGGTTCAGTGGTAGAATGCTCGCCTTTCACGCAGGCGGCCCGGGTTCGATTCCCGACCGAAGCATGTGAATCGCTGCTTCGTAAACGAGAGAGAGACTCAGGAGAGCACATAACGAAGCAACGTAACATAACGTAACGTAACGGTCAGATCTTTTCGTCGCGACCCTCGGTCGCTCAAACCTAACCTGACGTAAAGAACTAAAGTTCCAAAAATAGAAAAAAAATGGGGTTTTCCCGTTTTAAATGTTTATATGAAACTTACCTAGTGCTTGTCCTATATATACTACAATATCAGCTGATTTATATGCAATAAACTTCATATATCTGTTTATTTACGTATCATTATTGTGAAAATATTGTAAATTATAACAAGTAAACAAAAATGTGACGGTTGTTTATATATATATGAATATAATTGCAAAAACCACATATTCCAGACAGATATTTATGACATAATTACACTTTTACAACCCCATCCCAAACTTCTAATTAAAATAACTTTATATTTATAAAATTCAAGAGAAACCAAGCGAAATATTTGGAAACGGACTATATCCTCTAAATTTTACGTCAAATACAGAAAATTAGACGGATTTTTATGAAATCCATGGTTATTATTTTTATTTTAATTCGACCAGTCAGAATGCATTGTGTATATTATTTAAAATGCGATTTATTACTTGATAAAAATAAATAAATAAATTGTTAGTCATGGACAGGAAGTGTACCTATACGGAACAATAAGAAACGTTTAGGTCTACGTGTGTTTTAAACTTATATACCGGGTATACAACCGGAAAAAGGTGTACATATTTGGTTTAAAATTAATTATAGATAGATCGCTAGAGAGGGTGTTGTTGATAATATTAATTCCTTTGCGAAATATTGTATGTTAAATGTGAAAAATACTTTTAAAATCATTATTTATGTTGCAAAAATTTACTATAGATTTTAAATAAATGAGAAATTGGGGAAAAACTGGACCGGGTAGAAAATATTTCATGTATACCTAATTTCTTACCTTGCGTATTTTAAGAATTATCTTCATGTATATGATGTATTAAAAAATAAATACACAATAATTAACTGAAAGTAGGTTCAGTTCAAACGAAATCAATCAAGGTCATCTAGAATTATCGCTAACATAATAATTATTCAATAAACAATGTACCATACCTAAAAAAACCTTCCAATTTAAGTACTTGAACTGTCAAAAACTATTCGAAACACTTCTTTTATACAAATTATTTAAAAACCATTTTATCTAAAACACTGGTCAATGTGTAGAACCATCTGTCGTTATAATGTTCGGGTTACCACTAAACCAGCCAGGGTTCTACCTCGATGACTCACTCTTTGGTACCGTCGTTGTACACTGAAACTCCGGCTTTACACCTGTTCGGCGTACGCAATGAATGTATTTGTTGATTTAGATTATCTCTGAAATAATATAAAAGTTTTTGACTGCTTTTTTTATGTAGATAAGAGGAGATATATAATGATTTTGAATTAATTTCGATAGATACGTGGTAATATCGATAAGGTATCTGTTAAATGTGGTAAAAATATCATTAAATTAACAGAAAATATATAACATCCATCGTAAATTGGGTGGTACCCTCGTATATAAATAAAATGTCCACAGATACGATCATCTGAAAGCTTTGTGAATGGTGGATAAATTCAAAATTGACAAGCCGCCAAAAAATATTGTTCGAAAGAATCTCGAATTTGAGAATTAACAACCTGATTTAGATTGTTTTTTTAGTGTAGATAGTTGCGAAATCCAAGTTCCAATAATTAAAATTGGAACTATAAAGAAATTCACTTAAATCGATTTGTAAACAAAGTATATAAATATATATATAAAAATTAAGCCTCTATTATTAAAATATACACAAACACACAAACAAACCATATCTAAAAGAAGTTGCGTATTTAAATCTAATTTAAAACATCTAGCGCCATCTATACGATATAAAATGAACTACTTCCGTTGTCGGTCTAGTAGGTAGCTCATTACAATACAAACTTGACTTGACATTCTTCCTGACAGCTATTAATAACTAACCTAAATAAGTAACTATAAAAAAGTATAAAGTTACGTTTATATTAACTTAAATGAAATGTACTTTTGATATTTAAAACTAATCAAGAAAAGGAGTTTTCACTACTATAAAGAAATCTGCTTAAGAATGCCTAGTTTGTAAATAAAGTAAAATCAATAACTTTTGTAAACATGTCATTAGCAAATAATGTCGTTGCGGAAAATGGTAAGTAACTATTTAAGTTTATTTGAATGCTATTTAAATATTTGTTTTATTAAGGTGACCAGTACATACCGGCTTCCCAAAGACCTGATGGTACTTGGAGAAAAGCAAGACGGGTGAAAGAAGGGTATGTACCTCAAGAAGAAGTTCCACTGTATGAAAGTAAGGGAAAACAATTTATGAGTAGAAAGAATGATCCAGTCGTTTTAGCTACTGGGCAAGTTGCCAAAAAAGCTACAATCCCCGGATTGTATATTGTGGATGATGAAGTTGGGGAAAAAAAGAAAAAACCGAAAAAAAGTAATTGTAATTCTAATTATGTAGTTGGTATGCTTTTATATGTTTTATTTGTAGAAACTGAAGATATAGAGAAGCTTTTAAACAATATAAAGCTCACAGAATCAACAACGAAACAAAAAGATACTAAGCCAGTTAAAAAAGAACTGCAAAGTGAAAGTATGGATCCGGAAAAAAAACTGAAGAACCTAAAGAAGAGGTTGAGGGAAGTGGAAACGCTGGAAGAAAAAATAAAGAACGGTACTATAGCCAAGCCGGAACCAGAACAATTAGTTAAAGTTAAAAGAAAAAATGATCTCATCGTTCAAATACACGAATTGGAAAAACTGTTATAAAGGTCGTTCTTATGATTAGTGTGGTGTATTCGCTAGTTTATCATGTCAATTTAATTAAATAATAAATTTTATATTTGAACTAACAATTTTTTGGGATTTTTGTACATATTTTAGTTGTAATTTTTGCAAAAATAAAACGATAACTTTGGTCTTTTGGTAGTGGATAATGTACCAATTACATTGTTGACTGGAGAAAAGATGGACTTTTTTGTTCTACATCATATATATATTTAATTTTAAATTGATATTGGGGCAGTTGTTTTTAAAATGAAACTATTTTATTGTTATTAATACATTTTATACAAAATTACTTGGAACTTTTCAATTTTATATTTTGTGTAATTATTTCCTTTACAAAAAAATATAGATGTAACAATGACTGTGTATTGATTTTTTCAGCCTTCTTTTATTAGAACTTTAGTTCTTTACGTTAGGTTGGAGCGACCGGGGGTCGCGGCGCAAAAGATCTGACCGTTACGTTACGTTGCTGCGTTATGTCCTCAGTCTCTCTCTCTCGTTTACGAAGCAGCTATTCATAGGCTTCAGAGCTAGTCTCTCGGCGCAAAATGTTAATTGTCAGCATACATTGTATTATTAATTACAGTTAATAGTTTTCCAGCTTCAATATGAATTAAATTATATAATTTTTAGGAATTAGTGGAAGTGTATAGAGTGTGTAATAGAACATAAGTGCAAAGTGAATATTATGGAAAATACTTCGAGTGAAAGTGAATCAACAGAAAATGGCAATACGTAAGTTAACAAAATTTATATCATATTTTTTTATAATTAATAGTATATTTTTGTTAAATGAAGTTTCATCCAGAGTAAAATAAATTCTTATATTAATATGTGTATTTATTTATTGCTTAAAAAAATTTGATTATTGCTTAAAAGGAACTAAAGTTCTTACCGTGTGTCCCGCGACACGTTCTTCAATTTTATTTCGATTTTTAAACAAATTAGTAACTTTATATTTATCTTGTGCATAACTTTTTTGTTTATGAACCGATTTCAATGATTCTTTTTGCCATGGGATAGGTTTCAAGCTCCAAGGTGGTCCCATTTTAATTTTGCTGGTATTGTACCTTGGACTTGAAAGATACACTAAGAAAACAAATTCAAACAGTTATCGAGATATTGTTAAATGTACTACAATCAATTTTTCTAGTTGAAACTGTATTATAAAGATACATTTTTATTTTGCTTGCTTCCAAAAACCTCGTCGCGCTCAACTGGTAAATGAACCTTGACAAATTATAACCACACAATTCCAATTTCGGGAGACTTTCACTTACCAGAAAAACCAAAATGAAGAAAGTATATTTTTCCGCCTGTTTGATTATTTTCTTTTTATCAAACTATATATAAGAGTTAGGTAGCTGTTAAATCTATTAATTTGGTTCTTGAGAAAGACTTGATAGTTTGTACATTTTTTTTTTTTGGTATAAAAATGAATTTTTCAAAAATTGTAAGTATGGAACAATAAATTGTGTTTGTACAATAAACAGTTTGCTTTTATTCTGTTACAGTTTGGCTACATTTTGTTCACCATTTCAACAGTTTTAGTATGTCTTACATACGCTCAATATAATGGTAAGTAAAAAATAGATTTTTATTCTTAAAATATGTAAATTTTGAGTGTCTTACATTAGTAAAGCTATAGTTTGATGAATTTTAATTTCAATAATTCTTGTTTATTCCACAAACAGTGATATCCTTTTAAGTCAGGGTTGATGTAAGGCTGTCGGCCTTAACAGGATTTTTAATTAGGTAAACTTACATTCCTATACGGGGTGTCCCACGACGAGTTAAAACTATCTGTATATGGCAAAATACTTATAGGAAAATCATGAAAATTTCTACGTTTGGGTTTTTGGATACGATCTTTTTAATTAAAATATTTTCAAAGATGACAGACTTCCGGTTCTACCGGAAGTCGACTGCAACTTTGTTATTTTGAATAGAACACCTTATATATTAATACATTTTTGAAATCTACGTAAAATTTTAGTATAGTTTTGCCTGAAAACTTTTTTCGAAAAATGCATACTTTTTGAGTTATTGATTTTTTTGGAAAAAATTTGACCCTTGTAAATTATTTTTTTGCGAGGATACCCTCAAAGATATGAAAATGGTTTCTGTTCGGTTGCTTTTAGCAAGGTCAGACGTATTTGAATCTATGTTGAAAATTTTTTCATTTTATACAGGGTGTGTATAAAAAGTGTTCAAAGTTTAACTTCATAAATATCAAATTTCTTTATTTTCTTAAATAGAACCACCAGGTTTTTTTCATTTTAATGCATTCAGGGGTAAAAATAAGGCAAGTTCATGTGTACTTTCCTATACCTAAATCTTTCCGTTATCCAGATATTGAATGTTTTCTGTAAATTTTGAGAGATGCAGGTGTGGTCTAAATTTTATTTTGACCCGTTGATACAAGCACTAAGAAATAAAAAAGATTATGTCAATTTTCTTTTGATACATGGTAAATATGGCAAAGTTGTTACAAGAACATATGTGCTTAATTTGCAGTAAGATATCCTGCATCTCTAAAAATTAAAATTAAATTAAATTAAATTTAGGTATAGGAAAGTAGACATGAATTTGCCTTATTTTTTACCCCTGAATGCATTAAAATTAAAAAAACCGGGTGGTTCTATTTAAAAAAATTAAGAAATTTGATATTTATGAAGTGAAACTCTGAACACTTTCGATACACACCCTGTATAAAATGAAAAAATTTCCAACACAGATTCAAATAGATCTGACCCTGCTAAAAGCAACCGAACAGAAACCATTTTCATATCTTTAAGGGTATCCTCTTAAAAAAATAATTTGTAAGGGTCTGCAAACGTCAAATTTTTTACTATAAGTATTTTACCATATACAGATAGGTTTAACTCGTCTTGGGACACCCTGTATACATATAGAAAGTTCATGGAAGGTTAAGTTGAACTTAACTTGACTATAGAATAATTTTAATGATTTAAAATTTAAACTATTGTGTATTGTTTTTATTATAGACAAAAGGACCATCTACAGAAATAAAAGGGATCATCACGGACATGGGGTCACAGGACCTGTTCATACTTTTGTAAAAACTGATAAACATGCTAACTACAAGTGGGGTGTAAGACACCACGTTGGACATCAATACGCTGGTAGAAAATAAGGGATTTCATTTAGTGTAGATTATTATTTTGTTACTTTTTTTTAAATAAAATGTTATTTATAATATACATGATGTTTCTTTTATCAAAACTAGTACGTCCCTGGTCACAGTGTTTTTTTAAATAAGTACCTAATTACTCCCATGTTACGCTACTGATTACTACACGCTCAATATCATTTAAATCACGTGGTATTGTATATCTCTGGTATTGTATTCATTCATTTTCTTTTTAGTATATTACGAAGAAAGGTAAAGTAAAATGTTTGCACGTTTGCAGTACATTTTACGTTATTTATTCCAGCAGTCGTTATTTTTTGATCTCAGTCGAAGGGGCCGTGTGTCTTCACATTCACAAAATCGTTTATCATATCTCAAAATCAATTGAATTTGTTATCTTAACATATAAATCAATTATTTGGAGTTTGTAGTGTATACTACTCCAAGAAATATAAATACAACTTTCAATTTTATAGGTTATGTTTCATGTTTGTAAGTTTGATATTCTATAGAAATGAGTGAGTCAATTTTTAATGGAAAAACCAATGGTAAGTGGAATTTTATTTTATTTTACATTAAAAATAAGTTTCCCCCTTTTTTCTTGACCTTATTAACTAATTTTCTTTCCTTATACTCTAAGGTTATGCTAAAAAATATGACTGAAGGTCGATAAATAATAGAATGAAGATTAATTGAGAAACTAACATTTGGAATTTTTTAAGATATCGCATGAAAACAATATTAAAATTTGAATAATTTAAGTTAGATACCAAGTTTTTGCAATGACATTGAATAATATAATGACAGTATAATATTCAAATCATTTTTTTCTGTCAACTTGGAATAATATTAGGTTAGCAGGAAATACTATTATCTTGAGATTGTTTAAATTGAAATATTACTTGCAAAATTATAGATTTGTAGATAAGATAGTTGAATAAAATAAATGTACAAATACAAATTCCATTTTATACGTCATCAAATACGTTTCCAAATATAATGAATTACATTATGAGTTCAAGGATATGTAAAAAATATCATTAGAATTAATTAGTCAGTGTCGTATCGGCCTAGAATTTAAGAAAACTAGAAATATTTTTAAAAATTTGAAATACTTGAATATACAATTTGTTAATTTTTGATATACAGTGCATGGTGCTTCTATAAAATATTGCTTATCTTCTTAGGGGCAAGTTTATAATTTTGTGTACTTTATACCTATAGTCTCTTCAAAACACGTCCTAATTTTAATAAGCCAGCGGCGTGGTACCAAAAGGGTTGGTAAATTTTATTCCATCATATTATTCTTGAGCCTATCCTGTATCTCACAAACTAACAAGATAAAATGTTTTCCATTTCCACCTGTTGAATTGTTATATATTTTTTAGGAGAATCTACAGAATTTGAGGAAGTTGAAGTACCAGTTCCTTGGGGATACATACGTGGTAAGATTATTTTACAAAAATAAAAAAAAACGGTCATTATACTCTGAATTTATTCAAGGTTGAAAGTGATGGTCCAACAATTAGTTTTAATTAATATAATTATATATTTTAATTAAGAATTCATTAAGTTCATAGTGTTCTTAAAAGTTGTAGGGGGGTTAAAAATGCGAATATCTCGAAAACCAGTAACTTTTGAGACAATGATAAGTATACCTTTTTGTCGCAAAAATGATGTAGTTTTAATATTTTTCAATAAATAGAGAGATACCCTTAACGATAAATAAGTTAATTGAACAGTTACACCAACAACATAGCTTTTGTGGCGCCCTCTAGAAAATACACCGAAATTGATAACATATTATGATTTCCCAGGCCCTATAACCCCTTTTTGACATTCAAACTTTGCCACCCTGTATTTTTTTTATCATCAATATTTTATTGAAGGAAGTTGCGTCAGATTGTAATATTTTTAGACCAAGAATCTTCCATTTCACTTTGGTCCATTACTTACGGACCACCCTGTATAAATATATCAAGAAAGTCTTTTAAAAAATGGAATTGATCAATAAATAATATACAGGGTGTCTCATTTAAAAACACGAAATTCCGTTCAAGGTCTTTTTAATTTAACATTTCAGTCAGTAAAATGGTGTTTGTTGGTAATAACTTTTTCTTCTTTCCCACTAGAGTCGTAATTTCAACCGATTTTTTTGAGATATAGCGCTAGAAAGTTGAAATAATTCACAAAAAAATGTTAAAATATGCTTTTTTTACCGAAAACTTTCGATGAAAACATTTGACACAACTTAATTTGTCAATCAACTGAGAGATACAAAAAATATTTCATTACTCCTTACTGGGGGGTGCTATGGAGAAACTAGTAATTGAGGGACATTTCTAAGACTTAGTCCTTTAATTAGAGTGGTCACATGATATGGTTTAAATTTCATTTTTTTTTCCAGGAAAATGGTGGGGCTCTAAAAACACCCAACCGATCATCGGCATCCACGGTTGGCAAGACAACAGCGGCACCTTCGACAACTTGGCCCCATACATCGTAGACCAAGGCTTCTCCTTCTTCTGCATCGACTTACCAGGTCACGGACTTTCTTCGCACATCCCCAAAGGTATTCAATACCACCTCTGGAACGACGGTGTCTACTATATACGTAGAATAGTGAAATATTTCGATTGGAAAAATATAACTTTAATAGGACATTCCTTAGGCGGCGGTATTTCATTTTTATATTCATCAATTTATCCCGACGAAGTCGCTAAGTATGTAAGTCTTGATATATCGAGTCCATGTGTTCGAAGCCCCGCTAAAATCCTCCAAGTCGCTGGTACAAGCATCGACAAACTGTTCGAATACGAAAAAAAGAACATCACCGACATGATCTGTTACGAATACCACGAAATGCTGGAAATAATGGTACAAGCACACGCAGGATCGGTAACTCGAGAAGGCTGTAGAACTCTACTGAAAAGAGGAATGAAACCGTCACCAGATAAAAACAACTGTCATGTCTTCACCAGAGATCCAAGGTTAAAAATAGCCGTTCTAAGTTTTTCTACGATGGATAAAGTCTTGCATCACGCGTCTAGAATAACGTGTGAAGTTTTAAATATCAGAGCTGAAAATGGTATTAAAATAGATCCCCCGGAAAATTATGATATACCTTTAGACGCTATCGCTTGTAACGCTAAACGATTAGAACGTGTGGTGGTCAAAGGAACTCATCACGTTCATTTAAACGATGCCAAATCTGTTGCACCGTATATTATAAATTTCCTTAAATCTGGAGCAGATTAGCTCTTACTAAGGTTGAGGTAGAGGTTATATGTTGACCTTAAAGCATCACTGTGGGCTAATTAAGAATACCTTAACTTGAGACATATCGATATATGTAACTTTCGGTGGCACCCACTACTTCCTTTCTACTCCACGTTGCTTTTCCATAGACGATAAGACACTTGGTACCTCTTTGTTCCTTTCTAAACGCTTCCAAAGGCTGCACTTGCAGATTTGGGGTGATAGTTGAAGCCATGATTCATTTTCCAGTACCCC
>CAJUYG010000338.1:48195-77608 GCA_910591675.1 Galerucella calmariensis
TAGATATAGATATAGATATAGATATAGATATAGATATAGATATAGATTTAATTTAATTTAACTTTTCTTCAAATTTAATATTCTTACCGCTCATCTGTCCCCATGGTACTGGTATTTCCACTTCTTTAAAGTCTGAAGTATCCGCTAAAACAAATTGAAATTTATTATTTAATTTAAGATAAACTTAATTTAAAGTACACTTACCAGGTGGTCCAGTTCTAACAGTCTTGCTCATTTTTATTTAATATTTTGAACAATAGGGAACTAAAAAGCTACTAAAGCTTTTGCAATCAGTGGTTGAAGAGGATTCGACATTGCATATTTTTGGTTTAAATAGTCAAGTGCCTTACTAATTAATGCTGGAAACATTTTGAATACAATACAGGTGATGTTACCATAGGCGTAACATCACGTGTTGTGTAAAATTATAGAGAGAATTATTTTGTTAAGCAGATTTTTAAAACTTATTGGTTCAAGTATTAAAAAGAGACGTTAAAGTTGGAATTTGAAGATATAAGACTGTCAAAAACTCAACTCATTTACGGAGGCTCTATTTCGACAACTTATGACGATAACCTCAAACCACGACATAAGAATGAAGAGTAATTTTGGTGTCTTCTTCAGTCCTTGATTGAGCTCTTAGAGTTCGCGGTCGGAGAACATATACCTTGTACTGATGAGGTGCAAATACGCCGAAACTGGTCTACAAGCTATGTTGCCCCTTCAAATTGCAAACTTGGATGGTTGGTGGTAAATATATTGTAGATATACAATTCAATATCCGTCGGTGCCTATAGTCCGGGTAGTAGTTGTTGCTTCTTATTTGAGTGGTCACTGTTTTTAAAAAATATTTTTAAAAATTTATAAAGCGTTAGAATTATTATTATTTTGCGATATCTATTGATAGATTGGTGTTGAGTTGATAATATTATTAACTCGAATAAAGCCCAGTTTGTAATCACCAGAGTTATTAATAAATATAAAGTTTCCAAGGACTTTGTTAGATCATGTACCTTATAAAATAGTTTTCTTTAGGGTTCTCAGGGTTTTTAGATTTATTGTTTTTTTAAAGTCACAATATTTTAATGACAAAAGATCATAAAATGGTGAAATAAACATAATACCGATATACTAAATAGTATAACACTTACGTAAACAAACATAACAGCTGGTAATACTTGTTTATTACTTACCTTTAAAATTTTCTGCACGACAACAAAACAAAACACGCCTGCCACACGTGAAGCATTCGCGCAACTAACTCGATGGTGTGGGTGCGATAGTTAGTAGACCGAATGAAACAGAAGATGGTCGAGTGTTGCGTTTCATACTTATAGTCTTAAAGAAATGAAGGCATTCCATATTAGGATACTATTCCATATTTGGTGACTTTCCTCTACCACAAATACTTTAATAAAATCCGGAAATCAATTAACACACAAATCAATAAACCACATAAACAAAACATTTGTAGGTTATGGCATTTGTTATTATCCTAGGAGGCACACAAAATGGGACTTAATCCAGCTGGATTCGAGAGATTCCTGTTAAAGAGTCTAGAATCCTTAAAAATATATAGCTAAGTAAAAAAATATCAAATTTCGTTTATTTTGAGAAAAAAATTGATGGTACGAAAATCCCATAAAATATTTCAAAACTATTTAATTTTTTTTTTCTTGAACTCTGTGCACTCAATTTTAAGTTATTTGCATTGAATTTGATTTTGATAAATTTGATAATTCATATTTTGACCTTCCGTATTCCTGTGTTGTAGATTTGAAAATCATTTGCGAATAAATTATGCTATTTTCGCCTGTGTTTTAAAAGTCAAATTAAGTCAAAATATTTTTGCCAACTCAATCAAAAAGTTTATGTGACATTGTAACATTTAAATTTACACATTTATAATATCAAATCAATGATGCTATGAATTATAAACTAATTTAAAAAAATGAAATTTCATTATTTAAAAAAAAACAGAAAAATAAAAAAAGCCCCCTTGCCAGAGCATATATTGGGTGGGGTAAGTGAGGAATAAGAATAAAATAATATTCATTTCTTAGTTATATTATTATACATGATACTCAATTTTTTTACTTCTAATATAACTATATCAATAAATAGAAAAATTTAAATATAAATTTTTTCTTTATTTATTTTTACTTCCCCTGCTTGTGATACGCTACTGGTTACGTTACAATTAGTACCACGTGGTGCATATTTTTATTCAAATGACATACATTTTCTTGCAAATTCATTTATATTGTTTCAATACATCGAATAAAAAGTGTATACATTCTCTTCATCTGACTTAATATTGCTGAATTATTAAAAATGAGAGATCCCAATTTAAATAACCCATTTAATGGTAAGTAACATTTTAAAATTATCTTTCATATACAATACCACTCCTTCAAAAAGCAAATTATAAAAATTGAAAATTTGGCGAAGGTGCTGATGTTGCTCTTGATTTATAGATGCCTATACAGGGTGTCCCACGAGTTAAAACTATCTCTATATGGCAAAATACTTATAGTAAAATCATGAAAATTTCTACGTTCGGGTTTTCGGATACGATCTTTTTAACTAACAAATTTTCAAAGATGGCAGACTTCCTGTTCGACCGGAAGTCGACTGCAACTTTGTTATTTTCAATAGAATACCCTGTATATTAGTACATTTTTGAAATCTGTTCGGTTGCTTTCAGCAAGGTCAGACCTGTCAGTCTGTCATCTTTGAAAATATTTTAGTTAAAAAGATCGCATCCGAAAACCCAAACGTAGAAATTTTCATGATTTTACTATAAGTATTTTGCTTTATACAGATAGTTTCAACTCGTCGTGGGACACCCTGTATAGTTCGTTAGCAAAAAGAGTTGGCACACATTTTTTTATATGAAGTAGTGCATAGTGCATATAAATCCAATTTTCAACTCAAATTTTCTTTAAAACCACTCGGACAACCCCGAAACGTAATTTTGTTGAAAAGCGCATCCGCCAAATTTTTTTAAAGTTTAAAAAATTGGCGAAAGAGCTGGTATTTTAACTTATACTTTTAAATACTTCTAAAACCGTTAAAAATCATCTTGAATTTAACTATTACGAATGAAATTAGAAACATTTTTTGCAGGTATCAACCAAGACTTCACAGAAATTCAAATACCGGTACCATGGGGTTACATTTGCGGTAAAACTTGAACAAAAAACTATTTTCGAGTAAAATCATAACTTAAATTTTTTTAAAGGAAAATGGTGGGGTCCTGAAAACGTCCAACCAATCGTTGGTATACACGGCTGGCAAGATAACAGCGGAACATTCGACAAACTAGCACCATACATAATAGAAAAAGGTTTTTCTTTCTTCTGCATCGACCTACCAGGTCACGGTTTATCCTCCCACATCCCTAAAGGACTCGTATACGACCACTATTACGATGGAGTTTACTATTTACGTAGAATCGTAAAAAAATTCGGCTGGAAAAAAATAACATTCATTGGACACTCTTTAGGAGGATGTATAATTTTTTTATACGCTTCTATATACCCTAACGACGTTTCTAAGTATGTAAGTCTTGATACTTGCGGTCCTTGCGGTAGAAACGGTAAAAACGTCCTACCTTTAGCGAGTAATAACATCGATTTATTATTCGACTACGATAAAGAAACAGTCGAAGATTTTTGTTACGGATATGACGAAATGCTGAATATCCTTAAAGACGGTCATAATGGATCCTTAGATAAGGAGAGCTGTGAAATTTTGCTTAAAAGAGGATTAAAACCGTCTCCTGATAAAGAAAATTGTTTTGTTTACACCAGAGATCCTAGATTGAGGATAAACGCGTTACCTTTTTTTACAATTGACGAAATGATTGATTTTGCTTCCAGGATAACTTGCGAGGTTTTAAATATTAGAGCTAGCCGTGGGACTAAGTTTGATGATCCTGAAAATTACGATATAACTTTAGATGCTATTGAAAAACAAGCTAGAAGATTCGAGAGAGTTGTAGTTGATGGTACGCATCATGTGCATTTGAATGATGTTGAAAAGGTTGCGCCGATTGTCGTGAATTTTTTATTGACAGGTCAATAAAATATATTCAAATTGCTGGATGTAGGTTTTAAAACATTTGCAATTGGTTTGATTGTGTATTGTAGACAATAAATATTTATTTTTATAGATATGTTTTTTAATTTCTTAAATTTTTGAAAAAAAAAACGTATTTTCGGCATTGGTGTTTGATATATTATTATGTTCAAATGTCAAATCGATTCAGAGGAAAATTCTACCCATATTAGTGATTTTTGAGTCCATATTTCCAAATATTAATGGTGTCCAAATCTATTCCCATGTTCAAAATATACAGGGTGTTCCGTAAAAAGTACCGTAAATTAGAGGCATGATAGATGGTTAAGAAATATTTAAAATATCCAAATGCAACTTTTCTCTAATTTTCTTAGTTTGAGAGATACAGGCTGTTTAAGGTGCAGAAGAAATACACATTTTATTTCATATCTTCTCGGGGTATGGAGGTACAAATTTAAATTTTTTTGTAGGTTATTGTCTCTTCAAAACACATGAACAGTATTAATTATGTGAAATTCTAATAAGCCAGTGGCGTGGTAAGAGGGGTACGTAAACATTTATTGTACTATATTTTTGAAACACCTTGTATTTAGACCTAAAGACTTTTGCATGCAATTCTTTATTAAATTTTCTACATAAAAGGTACTCTTTGTTGAACTCGATAGAACACTCCATTTTCAATATTTTTGACTTGCAGGTTGAAAAATGCAAAAAAAAAACATTTTAACGAGAAAATGATTGGTTGACTTAGTTTCTTAGCTTTCATATATTGTCATAATATGCATTGTAAGGGTTTAAAAAATTAAATTGTCCATTTTTTCATATCAAATTTATTATTATTATTTATAAATTATCAAAAATAATCACATTGTAGCTAGAAAAATAAAACTAATAATTTATTTAACAATTTTACAAAAAAAATTTCAGTCGTTTTATATACTTTTAATATACGGTATGTCCCAATTCCATTCTGATAACCAGGAAATTTTTAAAAATAAAAAAAAATGAAAATTACTTCAAAAAATGACGGAAAATTCCGGTAAAAAATCAAAGTTACCTAAAAAATTCACTAACAATTGCTGAAAATATACAAAAATTAATGAAAAAGTCGACAAAAAATTGCCATAAAATTCCAGGAATATACAGAAGTGCCTATTTCGTCTCTGACTGTGAAAAATCAAAATTACCTGAAAAATTGACGGAAAATTCCGGTAAAAATCAAAATTACCTAAAAAATTTACGAACAATTCCAGAAAATTTCCAAAAATTTATGAAAAAATTCCAGAAAAATACAAAAGTGCCTATTTCGTATGTGACTGTGAAAAATTCAAAATTACCTAAAAAATTGACGGAAAATTCCGGCAAAAAATCAAAATAACCTAAAAAATTTACCTGAAAATTTTCAAAAATTTTCAAAAATTAATGAAAAATTTCCAGATATATACAAAAGGGCCTATTTTGTATCAGACAGTAAAAAATTCAAAATTACCTAAAAAATTGACGGAAAATTCCGGTAAAAAATCATAATAACCTGAAAATTTTCAAAAATTGATGAAAAAATTCCAGAAAAATACAAAAGAGCCTATTTCGAATCAGACAGTAAAAAATTCAAAATAATAGGCGCTACAGTTTTAACATTAGTCATATGTACATGATGTTTTCCTTTGAGAAAAACCCTAACCAATCTCTTAGCCGACTTTTCTATCGCATCCAACGTTAAATCGTAATTTTCCGGCTGCTCCATCTGAGTACCTTGATCCGCCCTAATATTTAAAACCTCACAAGTAATCCTAGACGCAAAATCCCGAACTTCATCAATCGAAAAAAAAGGAAAAGCTACGATCTTCAACCTAGGATCTCTGGTGAAAACATAACAATTCTCCTTATTAGAAGGCTTCATCCCTCTTTTCATTAAAATTTCGCAAGCTTCTCGATCCAAAGATCCGTTATGTCCATCCATCATTATATCCAACATCTCTTCGTAACCATAATTGAGATCCTCGAACTTATTATTTTCATATTCGAATAATTGATCCATATTGACGCAATTCACCGGTAATATCGCTTGATGTTTCATAATCCTCGGACCGCAGTTATCGAGGCTGATAAACTTCGCTACGTCTTGGGGGAAAATGGAAGCGTACAAAAATGTTATACTTCCACCTAAAGAGTGTCCTATGAGCGTGATTTTTTCCCAGCCGAAAAGCTTTACTATTCTACGTACACAATAGACCCCGTCGAAATTGTGGTTGTATACAAGTCCTTTTGGGAAACGGGATGAAAAACCGTGACCTGGTAGGTCGATGCAAAAAAAGGAGAAGCCTTGGTCTACGATGTATGGGGCTAGTTTGTCGAAGCTGCCGCTGTTGTCCTGCCAACCGTGGATGCCGATGATCGGTTGGATGTTTTTGGGGCCCCACCATTTTCCTTGAAAAAAAAAATGAAATTTAAACCCTATCATGTGACCACTCTAATTAAACGTCTAACTCTCAGAAATGCTTACCCATTACTAGTTTCTCCATATCACCCCCCAGTAAGGAGTAATCAAATATTTTTTGTATCTTTCAGTTGATTGACAAATTAAGTTGTGTCAAATGTTTTCATCGAAAGTTTTCGGTAAAAAAAACATATTTTAACATTTTTTTGTGAATTATTTCAACTTTCTAGCGCTATATCTCAAAAAAATGGGTTGAAATTAGGACTCGAGTGGGAAAGAAGAAGTTTTGGTGATCATTCATCGAAAATTTTCGGTAAAAAAGCATATTTTGACATTTTTTTATAAATCATTTCAACTTTCCAACGCTATATGTCAAGAAAATTACAATAGGCTCACTCTGATTGCATATTTTAACTTTTTAACTCACCACAAATGTATCCCCAAGGAACTGGTATCTCAATTTCCTTGAAATCCGTCAAATCTCCTGAAAATTAGATTAGATTAGACTAGACTCGAAATTAAAGTGTTAATCCGTTTTTTTCCCTTCTCAAAAACAGATTATGTTATTTTCAAAATACACTTACCATTGGGAAGGTCTTTAATATTAATAATGTCCCTCATTGTGGAAAAACCAAATTTCCTTTGTATGTTAATAATTTTTATTGTGATATAACACCGTTCACCTTGGACTTGACTAGATACAATAAAAAATCTAGTAAGGTGATAGGTAAAGGACAACGTACGACAACTCGTAGGTTTTCGAGAGTGAATTGAAAAGAACACTTTAGCACTATTTTATTTCAAATAAAAATCACGTGAATCTAATAATTAATAACGTGATAATGCCATTGGCGGAACATTTTTCATTCAAAAATTAATCGCTGGCCATACAAAAAACTATTTCTACATTCGACGAGAAAAGTATTAACAAAAGGGAAAATAACCTTGCTTATTTAGTCTTGGTATTGGTTTTGTTGTTGTTCATTTAGTCTTGGTCTTGCTACTCTAAGGATGATGTTGCTAGTCTAAGGATGGACCTGCTAGTCTTAGGATGGACTTGCTAGTCTAAGGATAGTCTTGCTAGTCTAAGGATGGTCTTGCTAGTCTAAAGATAGGCTTGCTAGTCTAAAGATGGTCTCGCTAGTCAGCAAGTCATGAGTTGATAGTATATCCTCTCAGGGCTTTAATTGCTGCCTGACTGTCGGTGTATAAGGTTATGCGTTGTTCCACATAACCTCTGTCTAGGTTTATCTGCGCACATTCCAAGATAGCATATATCTCGGCCTGATATGCAGATACATCATCACCCAATGGTACACAGATTTGTGTCCTTGGGTTCCTAGAGTAAATTCCAGCCCCTGCTCTTTCACCAGAGCATGAGCCATCTGTGAACCAGACGGTCTCATGAGGCTGTGTATTCGTCTCTTTTCCCCAGGATTCTCTGTCCCGGATCATAGCTCTGTATGGGGTTGCGAAGTAGTACTTGCGCAAGCATTCGTCAGCCGCTCGAGCCAGAACTGGAATATCTTTCAGGAGCCGGAGCTTCTTGACATGTCTACACTCTTCCCCTCTTCGCACGTATCCCAGACGCTTCAAGCGCAGGAAAGCCCTCCCCGCCTCAGCCTCGATCATATGGTGAAGAGGCCGAAGACCAAGGATCACTTCCATCGCAGCAGTTGGTGTAGTCCTCATGCAGCCAGTTTCCCCCAGACTGACCACCCTTTGAAGGCGTGTCAGTTGCGATCTAGCCGTGACCAAGGTTACCCTCGGCCACCAGACCAGAGCCGCATATGTGAGCATAGGCAGCATGATCACTCTATAGAACCATATGATCGTTTTGGGGGTCAGTCCCCACCTCGGACCAATGGCTCTCCTACAGGCCCAATACGTGTTTGTCACCTTGCTTAGGCGACTATCAAGATGAGCTTTCCATGTCAGTGATTTATCAAGGATCACTCCTAGATACTTCACCTGTTCAACCACCGGTAGTGGTACTCCACCAAGATGTAGACCCTCAGGTCTTATACCTCTCTTCTTGGTGAAAGCAAATATCTCAGCCTTGGTAGGATTTACTGCAAGTCCGTGTTCGTTACACCACCCGTGTACCCTATTCAGAGCCCTTTGCATGAGGTCCCTGAGAACAACAAGGACGACGATGTGATCGGCATACCCAATCGTTAGAAGGCCCTCATCGTTTAAAAGGGTTATTAGTTCGTCAATTACTAGGTTCCACAAAGTGGGCGATAGAACACCCCCTTGCGGACAACCTCTAGCGACGATCACTATCGCCACATGGTCTTTCCATGTGGCCTCTACTGTACGGTTGCACAACATGGCGCCAAGCCAGTGAGTGATCATTGGCTCTATTCCATGATTTGCCGCAGCCCTACACATAGATCCTACAGTTGTGCTGTCAAACGCCCCTTGTATATCCAAGAATTCTCCCAGGGCAACCATACCATTTTCTAGCGCCTTCTCCACCTGGGTTACCAGTTGGTTGTAAGGCACTTTCGGTTGACTTGCCACACCTGAAAGCATGTTGGTTGTTGTGCAAAGGACACCTAAGCCAAACAATTTCCTTCATATACCGATCAGCCACCCTCTCCAGTGTTTTTAGCACAAAGGATGTTAGGCTAATGGGTCTGAAGGATTTAGCCACTGTGTGGGTATTACGACCCAGCTTAGGTATGAAGACAACTCTCACCTTCCTCCACTGTTCGGGGACATACCTGCGTGCCAAACATGGTCTTGCTAGGTTAAGGACGGTCTCGCTAGTCTAAGGATGGTCTTGTTAGTCTAAGGATGGTCTTGCTAGTCTAAAGACAGTCTTGCTAGTCTAAAGATGGTCTTGCTAGTCTAAGGAGGGTCTTGGTCTTTATTATCTATTAATTGCATGTTAAAAAGGAAGCGAAGATTCTTAGTCCTGTCCTGTCGTAATTCTAAAGTCGGTGTGCCGCTATGAAAGTTTATTTTCTTTTCCTGGCTAATTTGTATGTACATCTAATTTACGTACTTACAATGTAATTTAGAATTTCGCAGAATTAGGTAATATTCATCATTTTGACCTATTATATTTGTATTCTTTTTTCTAAGGTCTGATATTTAAATTAATTTACATTTTTCCCTGATTACCAGACAAAAAATTGCAATTATTGTTGTCCGGCCAGATTTAAAATTTAAATTTCATTTAAAATGACTAAACTCGAAGATATTTCATGGTCTCGAATCTTAAGAATTTTATATTGACCCTCCAAAAAAATGTTACTAACACTAATGTTGGTACAAGAGTGTCAAAAATACCCTCAGGCTCTGGCTTTTCCATAAAACAATTTTGGTTGGCATCACATTGGCCCAATACCTGCTAACTTTAACTTGCCGCTAAGGCAAATGGCGTCGGAATACTGTCAAAAGGACCAATACCTGCGCGCCATAGAGATCATGAGTGACCTTGCAAATCAGACACTAGCGTCCTTGGTGGCGGAAATTAGCATCAACTGTGTTATATAAATGGAATATTATACTAGTTACTATACGAAATATGGAGAAATCATTAAATAAACGAAAATCTCAAACAGCATAATAATTAAAAGCTATCTGTCGGGGCACATAGCCTGAGAAGTAGTTGTTTGCTTCTTAGTGAATTTCCAAAAAAATTGTAAGGCGTTATTATTATTATTATTAAACTATTATCTTTGACGTCCACTTATCTTAAGGTTTTCTTTTGACCAAATCCAGACTTTTTGGAACCAAAATTTACATATTATTAGATCAGATAATCTTTGTGTCAAGACCTATTTCTTTTCAGTTGAATTTGACTGGAATTAAATTTCGATACCCCCTGATAATTTTTTACTGGTGCGCTACTGGTTACATTTTTAATTCACGTGATTTATACTTTCATTAAAATGGCACATGAACTTGGTTTCTACCTCACTTGCACAGACCCAGAAGCCTTGGTCAAGTCCAAGGAGGTCTTATATAATACAATCGAAAAGATTAGCATTTTTTTGTACAAATTTGTTGTCATTGTTCGTGTCCTTAAAAAAATGAAAGATATTGTTAAAGGTAAGTGATTTTCTTTTTAATTTTCGTACAATTTTAAATGTTTTTTTTTTTCAATTCAAAGTTACGTTAACATTTTCCAAGTTCTATTTTTATTATTTACTGGATATACATTGGGGAAGTGACGTAATACGGTCTGGAATTATATCGGCAGTATTTGCAGTAGCTGGCCAATTGCAGCTACGGCCGAGGCCAAAACATCCAAAAAAAGAACAACATCAGCTGTTAATTTTGTTCTTTCTTGTATATTTGATCTACTTTTCGAATATTATTGTATATAATTAAATAAATTACTGAAAAGTCCCATATTTTATCGTCACTATAATCTTATTTCAGAAAATTCCACAGACTTCAAAGAAGTAAAAGTACCCGTACCATGGGGTTACATTTGCGGTAAGATTCTCCTCAATAACCCTATTACATAACAAATAACAATCCATTTTTATTCCAGGAAAATGGTGGGGCTCAACTAACATCCAACCAATAATCGGAATTCACGGTTGGCAAGACAACAGTGGTACCTTCGATAACGTAGCTCCATACATCGTAGAACAAGGCTTATCTTTCTTCTGCATCGACCTACCCGGCCACGGCTTCTCCTCCCACATCCCCAAAGGTCTTGTCTACAACCTCTCTTACGATGGGGTTTATTACGTACGTAGAATCGTAAAATATTTCGGTTGGAAAAAAATCTCTCTCATAGGACACTCCCTAGGTGGGGGAATATCCTTTTTATACGCATCTACGTTCCCAAACGAAGTCGCCAAGTTCATAAGCATCGATAATTGTAGTCCGTGTCTTAGAAGTACCCAACCAATGCTGGAAATTGCCAACAACACCATAGACAATTTATTCGAATACGAAAAGAAAGATTTCGATGATATGCTTTGCTATGAACACGACGAAATGTTGGATATCATGATAGACGGTCATCATGGGTCTGTGTATAAAGATGGCTGCGAAATTTTACTTAAAAGAGGAATGAAACCGTCAAGTAATAAAGAAAATTGCTTTGTATTCACCAGAGATCCTAGGTTGAAGATAAACGCTTTTGCTTTTTTCACTTTGGATAAAGTTTTACATTTAGCGTCGAGAATTACTTGCGAAGTTTTAAATATTCGAGCTAGAGGCGGTAACAAAACTGACCCAGCGGAAAATTACGATATCATCTTGGATGAGATTGAATATTCCGCTAAACGTTTCAAAAGGGTTCTCATAGATGGCACTCATCACGTTCATTTAAACGATCCACATATCGTAGGTCCAATTTTAACAAATTTCCTGATGTCAAGTGCTAATTAAAAAAGTCTATTTTACTAGATTGCATAATGTGATAATAGTCCTTAGTATTCTGTATATTTATTGATTTTGTTTTAATGCAAGACCCAATATTCAATTTTGGGATTTGGGCGCCATCTAGTAGTAACTACCGAAAGTAGGTCTATCTATATATTGATTGTCCATACCTAAAAGGAAATCTCGTCTAGTCTTCTACAATCATCCAGGTGTAATGTTTAGTTGATCTAGTCACTGCTAGATCGCGCCACACTACACTTCAATTAAATTCTGAATAATATATTGAATCTTGCTCACAAATTAATCCTAATAAATGTTTAAAATTAGAATAAATATATTAATAGATTTTTGATGACTTTTATTTTAATGTGGTCCTAAATATCCTGTATATATTGTGTTATTTAAAATATATGGGAAGCTGTGGCTGTTCCAACCAAACGTGCCAGGGAAGCAAACACTAGTGCTTAGGCGAGACGAGGCTGAATGCCACAACGACGGAGGCCCGAAAAAAGAAGAAGCGATTTTGAAGTCAAGTGAATGCTCATGTTAATTTATAAATACTTTTTGTAATTATCTAAAATTAATAAAGTAATTAGTTCTGTTAGTGGGTAGCAGATATTTGTGGTATCCAGGCAACAAGCAGATACCCACAAAACCATAAACAACTCAACTTACCGCCATCTATCCGTACGTGTCTAAACTAGTTGTTCCAACGATTAAATTAAACAATTATTTTCAAGTGATCAATTTTATTTTCAAAACTGGTACAAATGTAAGTGTAAAAATGAGATATTCACAAAAAAACGTGACTAGAAACTAACTATATGATGAGTGTCAAATAAAACTCCCAGATTTTTTCATCCAAATTTTTATTTGGCCCCTTAAACACTCACATTTACAAAAATTCCTCCGAAATGTTTGTGAAATCGAATCAAAGCTCCAATTTTCTTCTTCGTAAAACTTCACAAAACATTCCTTTCTAACCTCTAACCTTATCAATTTTTTAACCTTCCGAAAAATACTTTATTCTAAAATACATTTGAGTGAAAACTATTTTCAAAAATGGCAGGAATGTAACTAGGAGAAATATTTAGCTTTCTTCAGTTTCTCCATTAGTATTTTCAACATCAACAGACCTTCTAACAAACTCAGTACCTAAGAAAGTCTGCGGAATCTCATTTCCGAAATAAACTTTAGTATTTCGCGACAACGCCTCGTATTTTTTCAATTCAATAAACTCCGAAGTGTGCAACAATTTATTAACGTCCGCTTGTTGCTTGTGTTTGTAAAATTCCGCATCGGCATGACTTCTTTGTCTGGCTAAATGCATCTCGTCTTCTATTTTAGATATTCTTTGTAAAGATTCCTTTTCCATTATTTTTTGTTCGTACTGAATCTTGGCGACTTGTGCTTCTTTTTCAGCTTCTATTATCGCTTTTTTCCGCTCCGTTTCGGCATCTTTCTCAACGACCTTTTGATGCTGAGTGGCTATCAACAGTTTGGTTTTTTCTCCTTCCATCAACTCGTAATTTTTTCTTATAACTTCTGGTATCTTTGGTTTGGTAACTCGAACTGCTTGAATAGTTAATCCAGGTGCCATTTCTAGGAGATCTGTTTGTAAGGCTTGCTTTAGATTTTCATCGATTTGGTCAAATAGGTCTATATAAACTTCGTGCAATGTGTGAATACTACAAAACTGATTCAATTCATGATGGACTTTGTTAAAAATCAGAGTTTTATCATAATCTGCTGTGTAGTTTCTAACTATATCTAAAACTGGGGAAAAAATAGTGTTAAGTAGAATTTAAAATAACAAATTTACTTATATCTTACCACTATTTTGATTTAAATGATTTACAACTTCTATTCTATCAAAATAAATCATTACCCCTCCGCTTGTTCCACAAGGCACATTTTTTACTTCATCAGTTTGTAGAGTAACCTAATGAAAAATGATTCACATAATACTAAATAATGTTTATTTGAAACCAAACTTTACCTGCACAGGCTTATAACTAGTCAATAATGGAATCATCATGTGATATCCTGGTAGGCTAACACAGGGTAAAAGAGCCCCACCCTAGAAAAGATAACAAAATTATAATATAATGTTGTAACTACAATTCTACTTGTAAACTTACCCTAAAATAAACTCCAACATGACCCTCTTCTAATCTATGTAAGGAATAATTAAAAACTAAAAAGAGAGATGATAGAATAGTACCAATAATTAAATGCTCTGTTAGTGAAGATGGTCTCGGCATTTTGATGAATTTTGTATAATACTATCCTCCTTTAAACAAAATACTTCATTTCAAGCTCTTATTAATATCATTTTACGAAATTTAATAATAACTCGGCAAACTTAAAATACTGGATAGGTTATATATACATTTTTTTTAAATGAAGGCCACGTAATTCTTCTTCTTTTTTCATAAATCTATAGGACCTTTCTATCTACTAACTGACAGTTGACATTTACAAATATTTGTGAGCAATGTGGAGTCCACCTAAAATAAAAAAAGAAGAGGAAAAATTGTGAGGTTATGATGAACTGACCATCGCAGGACTAGGCAAATAACTAGAATTATTGAAGATATATTTATATTATTTAATGTTAGCTAGATGTAAGGCGAAACTTATTCTTTTAATGCATCCTAAAAATGTCAGCTTTTAAGTTTGGAGTTGTCTTAAATTTATCGAATTACTTCAGTGACTTCAGACACCGGGCCAGAATTTGTATCGATGATAGAATTAAAACTGTTAAAGATTTGCAAGATAAAATTACAGCTATATTCGATGTAAAAAACTTCATTTTAACTAGCCGTAATGAGTATTTACCACATACTGAAGATATAAGAATACTCCACAGTGATGACATTATCTGGTCAGTATTTTCTACAATTTTCTAGATATAATTAAATTCTCAACTTTAGAACAGAGATATAATTGAAATTTATACTATTTTAGGGTGGTTCCATCAGGTAATTTACAAATTCCTGAAGATAATGCAGTAAATACTACTGCAAATATTGAAAGTAAAGTTGATAAAAAGAGAAAACAAAGTATTTTGAACAATCATGAAGATATTTGTCTGGAGGATAATGTGTTAGATGAAATAGTAAACGATGAATTACAAATAAACATCAAGAAAAAAAAGAAGAAACATTCTGTAGACATCGAAAGTGAAACTAAGATTAAAAAACATAAAAAGAAACATAAAGATCATGGAAGTGATGCTGAAGAATCCCAAAATGTGAGAAAAAAAATAAAATCCTCGGATTATACACAGGAAAAAACTAAAGATTTGGTTTTGAAAAATGTATCTTTTCCAGTTGAAAACCCTTATGTAAATCAAGATCCAACTATTAATGTAGCAACATCTTCACCATTCAGCATACCTTGTAAAAAAGCCGCTTCAGTGTCAACTAATACCAATAAATACCTCAAGCAAAATAAAATAAATATTGTGAAGATCGATTATATAAAAAGACCTAACTTAGAATTGAAACAAAATGGAGAAGCAGAAACACAAATAGAAGGGGTAGAAGAAGCTAAGTCAGCGGAAAATAATGTTACTGCTTTATTTAACAAAGATAATCAATCAAATAATGAAGCTGTTGAAGAACTACCAAAAGAAGAAGTTAAATCATCGTTTGTCGATAAAAAAACTAATAAAATCAGTCTCTACGTTCCGACAACCAAATACTTCTTTTTAAATACACCCTCAAACGAAACTCGTGTTAGAACAAAACCTGCAAAGAAAAGAGAGAATTTTTTCAAATTAAAAGAAGGTCTCTTCTCGCCTGTGGCTAACAAATACAATACTGTCGATGATTTAGAACAAATTGATTTAAATAAAAATGAAATGTCATCACAAACAAATACTGTTAGTACCTCCCTAATCTCCATCGACAACACAAAAATGTCGCAAGAAGAAAATTTAGCAGTAGATGAAAATACGGTCAGTGAACATGATCAGCAAATAACAGAAGATGATGCCACAGCTGAAATCAATAAAAAAAGTGATGTTGACATATCTATGGTAATTTCCGAAGCAAGTGCTGGTTATAAGGAAGTAATGGGAAAATTAACGAGATCTATTTTAGAAGACTCTTGCTACATAGATAAAACTTCACCGTGTGATGCTACTCTTCTTGATAACAGTGAAATTAATTACGATACTTCCTCGATTTCAGGAGTAACACCTTTTAGTTTTAGTAGCTCAAAGAAGAGATATGTTTCTGGGGTCGGTAAGTATTAAATAATTGAATTAAATTTAACAATGTTCCAAACAAACTCTCTTTCTATGTAAAAGTCCCATAAAGAATTTTTTATTTAGTGTTTTCAACGTTATTAAGGCAAAATAAGACATCTAGTTTCCATATTGTGTTAGAGGAACGTGCCGTTTAAGTGATTTTGTATAGGTTTTTGTCAAGGTGAGTTAATTCGATTACTAAATTGAGTTGAAAACTTTTTGAGGTTATGTTGGTTATGTTTTTGTGGGTTTTTTGATAATTTCTACTATGTTTTATGATTGATAATCACTCAAATTTTAAAAGTCATTTTAGTTACATACAAAAAAACATTTTTAAAGAAATTATAGGTACTTTTACTCCAGAGTATCGCAACATTTAAGTATTAACTCTAGAATAACAGTGTATAAAACCATAATACAGCCGCACTTTGAATACTGTCCTACCTTACTGTATACTTTCGATTTAAACAAATTAAGGGCACTTAAATTACAGAACCGAGCAATGAGAATTGTATTAAGATGTGGCATTGTGACCCCAGTATCTTTAGTGATGGAAACATTGGAGTGGTTATCGATTGAAAAGAGGCTGATTTATATGACATTAACCTACATTTTTATAAGATGTTGCACAATCTTTTGCCAATGTATTTTAACAAATATATAACCTATAACAGTCAAATACATGAATATAATACTAGAACTAACAAGCACTTACATATTAACATTCAAACTAAAATGTTTAATACAAAAACATTAATATTTAAAGGAATTATTGACTATAACAAGCTACCAAATGAAATAAAAGATTCACAAAGTTTGCCACAATTTAAAAGAGGATTAATGAACTATTTAGTTAAACGATGAACCTAGAATTATTTTTACTACAAATTGTTGAAGATTGAAATGTATGTGATTTTTTTTTTAATTGTGATAAATGCGGTATGTATTTGTTTATTTATGCATTTATTATATAGGTACATGTATTTATTTAATTAAATATATTTATTTATTATATGTTTGTATACTTTAAACTTATGTACAAATCACAGGCGAAAAGATAAACAACCCACTAAGTTTGTGATTGCCATTTTGTGGACAAAGAAAGCTTTAAGACATGTTTTGAAGCCATCTGAAAATAATAAAATATAGAAATTAAGAATTTAGATGGTTTCAAACGAAATAAACTACCAACATAACCTCAAAAAGTTTTCAACTTAATTTAGTAGTTAAATTAACTTACCTTGTCCAAGACCTATACAAAAACACTTAAAAGACACAATATGGAAACTGGATGTCTTATTTTGTCTTTATAAAGTTGAAAACATTAAATAAAAAATTCCTTATGGGACTTTTACATAGAAAGAGAGTTTGTTTGGAACCAGGCTTCGTCCACAGTTATGAGGTAAGCACTTAGGCTGTCTTTTTTCCTTCAGGTCAGTTACTTACAAGTCTAAGAGAATCTGAAACAAACTGCACATTAGATAAAGAACCCAACAGTGATTCCAGTGAATTTGTCACTAAACGAAGACGACGTACTCGTAAAAGACAAAAAAAATCTAACAATTCAATGGAAGAAACGACAACTTTCAAGCCAACACCTCAAGTGACTGGTGCAATAAAACCTTTCACAGTTCCTAAAATCCACATAAAATTTTCCGAAAAGGATAACAATGAGGTTATGGAACAAACTGAAGAGTACAGTGGCTATAATGAGTGTACCAACATTTGTAATAAGACTGATGCTAATAAAAATGAAAGTAGTGTAGTTTGTAAGGTAAATGGAAGTGATTATATGAAAAGTTTGGAAGAAAGTGTCCATCAATTACCAATAATGTCTCAGAAGTTGCCCAATATTGGAGATGTCATCTCATTTAAGGTATGTAAATTAAGTAAGGTATAGGTTATAAAATAAATTTATACTTTTTCTTTTAGGTGCTGAAAATATCCGATGATTTCACACCTGGTATATCATCCAATATTGTTGGAAATGTTACTCGATTTTCTCCAGAAAGTAAAGTTGTTACTTTTAAAATAACAAGTAAGTTATTCGTAAAAGTCTTTATAATATATCTTATCTTATAATTAGAGACATGTGTACCGTTTTTTGTGTCGTTTTAGCTGGAATAGAACAGCTGCAAGCTCCCAAGGGAAAATTTTCATTAGATCAAGAAGACGATCACAGCAGTTCGTCTGATTTGAAAGACATTTTGTGGGCAGACCTCATTGAGCCTAAACTTTTATATCCATAAATATTTTCAGTTCTAATTATTTGTTTGTTTTTTTGTAGTGATATTTATTTTAATTGTATTTTCTATTTTTTATTGTTAAATAGTAGGCAAATAAAGGTTTTTTTAATATAATTCAGATCTACCTTTTTGAAAATCCCGCTTATTATTTGGTTTACACTTACTCTATGGTTTACACCATCTGGTGTACTCTGTGGTTTACACTAACAACAGTAGATGTAGCAGTCGCTAGAAATTGAGGTTAGAATAACCAGTTCTTTGTAATTTAATTAACGTTCAAAATGTTATTGTTCTATGAACTGTGCTTAAAAAGTTTGTTATAAATTTGAAAAAGAAATAAAAAAAATATGGAGGAGAAGGATGTTGAGAAAACTAACCTCCCCAGGTGAAGTACCTACGTCACGATAATCCAGGTCAAGTTTAAGGTCACTTATGTAGGTAGATACACCTATTCTAATAGATAATTACTTATCTTACGATTAAATAAAAGGACTTGAGGATGACAACTAATCTTCTAATCAATTGCGAAATAAATAGTTTTCTATCGATCAAGTTTACAAGTCAATATATAAAATGTTAACGTACGCGAAATTAATCCATTTGGCTATCGATTTCCATCATAGAGTAAGTTTAAAATAGCAAAAGTATGTCGAGTTGTGTGGAAAACGAGAAAGATGCGAATATTCACAAGCTGAAATCGCTTGGTAAGTAAAGTTTTTATACTCTTTACTTATATTAAATGAATACATTGATTGTTTTCTAAATAAATCCAATTTGAAATTTAATATTAATATTCACGTGCGTTTTATAACCAGAAAGTTATTAATAGACAATCTAAATTTTGTTGTATTTAAAACTAAATTATAGAATCCTTTTTTATTGTTTCGTTTTTCATTCAAAATAATATTCACATACTTAAATGAATGTAGCACTTGAAACGAACTGATAAAAATATCTCGCAAAAAAGAAATATAAAGTTTAACCTTGAATTTATATTTTTGCAAAATACTTCTATGTAAATTATAAACAAAACATTTATCTTTCGGGATTCACCTAATTGGCAACGAGATACGTCATTTACAAACATACTCAGGGTGTTTGTAAACAATTTGTTCATTTTTGATTTTTAGATCCAAAAATACAGAATTTGATCAACCTGGCAATAGAAGCAAGACTTCACTCCTACTGTCCTTACAGTAACTTCAAAGTAGGATCCAGCGTTCTCTGTGACGATGGCACAATCTTTTCGGGTTGTAACATAGAAAACAGATCTTTTACAGTAGGAATCTGCGCTGAAAGATGCGCTTACAGCAAAGCGATAAGTGAAGGAAAAACGGTATTTAAAGCTGTAGCAGTGATAGCACATCAGGAAAATTCATATACGACACCATGTGGAGCTTGTCGACAATTCATGAGTGAATTTGGAAATGTCGATGTTTACATAACGAAACCTGATTGTAGTGATGTTTTGGTTTTAAGCTTGGATCAATTGTTGCCCTATCAATTCAAGACGCTTAATAACACTTTCGTTTAATAAATATTACACCAATGTATATGTGAGGTGAGAAATAAAAATGAAGTGTTTTATTTTTATATATATATATATATAATTTAAATAGGACATAATTGAATTCGTTATTTAAAAAAATGTGATGTATAATAACAATGAAGACTAGTGTGGAACAAAATTAAAATTTTTGCTAGTCAAGGCCATTTTTAAACACTACATTTTGGATTGATCTTAAAAATATTACTTGAGATATAAGGCACTGTATGTCCAGCAACAATAGAATATAATAAAATATGCACCATAATTAATAATTCCATTAAAACATTAAAACAATGCATAAAATTGAATGTTTTTCACGAAACACTGCACCTTTCTGAACTTCTACTAGGTCCGGTTGTATTTCCTTCAGATGCTTGTAATTGTTTTGCCAATGCTAGATCTAGTTCTTCTTGTTTTCTTTTACTGAGTGGAATGTTATCTTGCATCGATAAGGCTAATGCTCTAGCAAGAGCTTCATCTTCGCTGATTACATCATTCATGTTTGTGTTGAATTGTCTTGATTTTGATTTCTTACCTTCACAAGTATGGTCCGTAGGATGTCTATGCTTAATACAAAAGTTTTTTGAACAATCTTCACATTTGAATGGTAAAAGTTCTTTTGTCTTGCATTTGTGAAAAGAACATTTGTTTGTAAACACTTTTCTTCTATTTTTCGCAGGATCCGATTGACAGTCGTTGTCTATGTGTGCACTTACTACGTAATCGGGATGTTCTCCTTTCTTAACTGGAACGGGTCTGCTGCACAAAGGACACGCTGGTACTTGGTTATTCTTTTTGTAGATATTTGCACAATTATGTGTTAGGTAACTATAATGTTCGTTACAGAAAATTTGATCACAAGCATCGCATTTTATTGGTAAAAAATCCAGCTTATTACAGTCCGATTTTGAACAATGCTTTCCTAAATGAGGGAATTCCATTGTAGAAACTTCAAAAAAAAAAGATAACTGACAACCGAACACTTATTTATTGAAACTTAACTTGAAATGAATCAAAAGTGAAGTGGATTGCTTTATATAATTATATTAATCAATCTGGAATGTTCTTTTAGTTTTCCAATAATGATGACAAACAAAACTTTCTTGCCAAGTAATTTTTCTGACGTCTGTCAATGTCGTTTATAGATAACCTACAACTCGAGACATCTTAATCTTCTTTATTAGTAAAAACGGACTCGTTCGTCAGATACAACAACCAGATGATCTGAAAGTAGTTCAAATAGCCCGTTTTTTACTAACAGATTTGGGGGGGGGCAATTGGGACTTTGGAAATTGAATAAAAAAAATACAATTAGAGTTATTATTTTTATTAAGTACTCTACATATTTTGTTGACTCTAAAAAAATTGGATATTAAACACCAAAGTAAATATATTTAAATTTAACACCAATACGGTCTGTAACACCACTTTGTGTCAAAAATATTCAATAGATTCCTCAATATTTACAACAAATCATATAGTTTAATGACATAATACCAGATCTTCCATTATATTGGCTATCGGCCCCGATATTAGGACTGTCAGTGTCTCCTAACCTTGCTCCAAGCCATGACAACTGACAGTTGACAAATGAAAACCACATACTGCACGACACATGACAAAAGATAATCGTATTTCTATCAATTTAAGCCAATTTTTTGACAAATTATTCGGTAATTGTGCGTCTTTATGTCCCATTTTTGTCCAAAACATTAAAAATCCAAACATCTATCAATACATTCCAATAAAAACACTTCACAACTGTTTTGAGACTAGAAAAACTAATCAAACTGACATGCATTATTTGAACTAAAAGCCTAAATAATACAATTAATACTCTATAGATGTTATACTCGCAGAATTAAAATATATTTTCACATAAAAAGAAGAGTCTGACAACTGACTTATGTCAAATGTCAAAACATTCCCCAACAATGCACATACTACAATCTTTGGTATTGTATTCCATTAAATTTAAATCTAATTGAAATTTTCACAAATAAAATCATTTATTTTTAAACCTGACACTCACCCACATAAAATACTGCCTAAATATTGGAGGGATTTGAACGTTAAGCCCCGAGTATCTTCGATGTAAACATCAACCCCCCACGTATAAGTAGTTCCAAATTAAAATAAATCACAATAACAAATCACTCGTTAGGAAAATAAATTCGTTGAGAAACTATACCCAGCAAATACTTATACTAAGTTTTTATTCTTCTGCCTTGTTTCGTATATCCATTCCGATTCGGTTTGTGACCGTTTCTTGTATCGGAAAAACGAGGCGGCTTCGATCGAGACTCGAAAACCACGTCCGAATCCGTATCGCTGTCAGAAAAGTTCCCTTTCTTCGATCCAACTGAAAAGAGACTCGATAAGTAAGTAAAACATCCCACCGCATCTGTCAAAGTTGTCATTTTTCAATCATGACATTTGACGTATGCGCGCGCATAATCTACTTACATTGCGGTATATCTTCGGTGTCGGCGATAAGTTTATAAGTCGTCGGCTTGGAATTGCCGCCTCTTTTGTTACAAAAGGTGTAACACAAATGCACCATGCCCCATAACGCGCCTAGGAACGTCAAAACTCCGCAAGCCATGCCTAATACCACATACAATATACTCCAACTGCAATCGGAATCTTCTTGAAACTTCAAATAAACTTTGAACATATCTTGCATCCAAAATGATTCGCATTTGCAATCTCGGGTAAGTTCGTCGCAAACACCGTGACCGGAACAGTTGTTCTGACAAATGCTCGTCTGGAGTTTTTCAACGGAAAATCCGAACAGACTAGCGTCTACGTGTAGTTTTTGACGTAAATAACGCACCACGTCATTGGCAGGTGTCGGCTTACCGGTGGAATCGTCGACGTAGAAAGTTATTAAAGCATTTCCGGTTTCTTTTGACGGACGGACGCTTCTAACCTGAAAAAAATATAAATATAACGGTGAGTTTATAATTTCTAATACTCTAATTTATAGTTACCTGTAATTTTAGCCCGTCCCTAACTAATAAAGCCAATTTTCCGGTCAAAGAATCGTACTGCGCTTGCGTTAAAGTTTGCGCGTCCAAATCCACGGTAAGTTCGACTAAATGGAACAGCAGCGGATCATTTTTCACCGTCAACGTCACCGTATCGCTATCGCTTAATCCTTGTTCGTCGAAAACGGTTAAATTGAAGATGTACTTGCCTACGGCGAGATCTGTTAAGATTAAAACAGCGGATTCGTCGGTTTTTTCAGCGATGTTGCCAATAGCGAGAGAATTGCTGTCTCTGGTCCACTTCCACTTGACTATGGCCCAATCGTCTTTCGAGTTAGAGCCGTTAAGCGCTACTACGTTCTTAGGAAGTTCCACTTCGAAATCCGGACCTGCGTCGGCGGTAGGTTTTTGATTTTTATCTGTTAAAATAAAATGTATCAACTCCTGTAATAAAATTCTATAATTAAACTTACTTTGATTGACGATAACGTAAACTTTATCGCTGGCAACGTTGTTGTTATCGTCGGTAACGCTTACTTTGAACATATACGTTCCTTTGGTGAGTCCCGTGACGTTAGTTTTGCTGGAATTCGCGTTTTCGAACGTTACCGATGAAGGTCCTTCTAGAAGTTCCCACTTAAACGCCATTATTTCATTGTCATCGGTACTGTTGGATGCATCGATCTCGGCCCACGTTTGCGGTAAACTTATAGTGACGTTTTTCCCGGCGTTCGCCACTGGAGGTTTATTCGTCGGTGGTTTGACGAAAACGTGGACCTAGGGCAAGTTAAAACACAAAAATTTATACCGCATGCGCACAGTAGTTTTTGTCGTTTTATACTGTTTGTGTTCTATGTTGCACGAGTCAAGGTCAATCAGCAGGATTACCAACCTAAAAGTATAGGCATGTCCACCAACTGACAGGTTGACACTAATGACAGTCGCCCCAGTGTTGTTCCTGCTATTACGTTCGTAGATCTATTACCTTTTCGTGAATTATACATGAGTGATTTACAGTGATGGGTAATGTTAATAACCACCTATGTTATTAACCAGTTTTTAGCGTTAATTAACGATACGTTAAAAATTGTTTGAATTTAACCACGGTTAACAATAGAGGAGTTCAGTCTAAGGTCAGTGTGGCCAACAAATAGTGTTTTTTTCCAACAAGAATGACAGTTAAGGTCTACCCTTCAAAACATAAGATTTTTGCATGTTTTTTATCATTGCGAACATCTATATTGCTATATTAAAATAATGAATACACACCCGAAGCGTAATCTTGGAATTTAAAATGACTTTTTAACTGAATACTCAACATATCGGTGGCCAATAACTCTTGGAACTTCTGGCAAGTCACCATTTCATTTCTGTTATTGTCACTGATTATGTCAAATGTCAATTATATTTATTTTTGTTGATATTCGTTTAATTCTGTATGTCCATTTTCGATTAGATTTTTGTAGCATTTCCAGTTAGTTGTATCTCTATTCTTCTAATTACTTTTTCCACTGACATCTGACATAACCAGTGACAGATAACAGAAATAAAATGGTGACATGCCAAGAGTTCCTAGAATTATTGGTCACCGATATGTTGAGTATTCAGTTAAAAAGTCATTTTAAATTTCAAGATTCACGCTTCGGGGGTGTACTCATTGTTTTAATACTATTTAGGCGCCCACTTGAAAAAGAAGAAGAATTTTCAAAGTGTTAAAATTCAAAATATTTCCAGGTTCTCTGTCATGTTACTATTATTGATAGATTGATAGTTAATAACTAGTTATTAACCAATGACCGGTTAACAAAATTATTAACCGGTTAATACCCATCACTGGTGATCTATGATTTGGGAATGACATTTACCCACAGGATCAGAACAAGTAAAGGCCAAAATTGACAAAACAGTCTAAAAGAGAAGAATAATAAGTTGCTAAATAATTTTGTTCTAAGAAATAACCATGGAAACAATAACTCTGATCGAAGTGTCAAAATTTTGAAATGTCATAACCCTATAAATAAACCCCTTTATTCTCTATATATTTGCAATCAGTGTTGTTCCTGGTATTACTTTCGTAATAGATCTATTACCCTATTGCGTTTTGATAAAAATCTATTACCTTTTCATGGTCGAAGTGTCAAAATTTTGAAATTTCATAACCCTATAAATAAACCCCTTTATCCTGTAAATATTTGGAAATAAAAAGAAGAAGAGCAGTCTATTACCTTTTTCAACATTCTATTACGTTTTTCCGTAGTAGTCTGTGACTAAAAAATTTTTTTTGTAGCAACAACGCTGATTTGCAATTTGCAAATAAAAAGAAGAATAAACAATGAAATGCACAACAAAAAACAGGTAGACATCTTTAGATTCATCAATTTAACACTTAAATTATTTCAAATCGTTCAAATTGTAAAATTTTTCAACACTTACTTGAGCTGTACTTGACTGGCCAGTACTATCGGTAACTTTAAGAATAAAAGTATAAATCCCTTCTTCCAAATTCGACAGTTTCAAAATTGGAGTTCGAGTGTCTTGCATGTCGACAGCTTTATTAGCATCATCCGGTGATTTCGTCCATTCCCAAGTGGTAATAGCGTGATCGTCCAAGCTCATACTACCATTTAACGTTATAGCATTGTGAGGCAAGTAAATAATTTTGTCTTCGCCAGCATTAGCTTCGGGTGGATAATCAGTACCAGCTAGAACTGTAATATTGGCAGTTTGACTGCTGGTTTCTTTATCTGTATCAGTTACGGTTAATTTAAAAGTGTAATTTCCAGGTATTGTAAGATCGTTTAGTTGTAAAGTAGGAGTATCTTTAAGTTGAGGTTCGTATCCTAAAGGTCCTTGTTGTAACTCCCAATGCCAAGAAGCGATACCATCGTCATCTGTAGAAGATGAAGCGTCTAAAACAGCTGCTGAATTGGGTTGCTTTATTGTCTGATTGGCAGGAGTTATGATTATATTTGGCGGTTTATTTGTTCTCGTAGCCGGTAACACTGTAATATTCACAAAAGTTTCACCGTACGATGTTGGATTTGAAGCAGCGACCTACAAATAAAAATTAACAAGTTACTAAAAGAATTAATTCAATTCAAACTAACCTTAAAGGAATAAATGCCTTCTGTGAGTTTTTCTAATTGTAATTGCCCTTGGTTTTGATGCTTGACGGCTGTGCTACTGTCTGGTTGGTGTAGAGAAGTCCATTCGTACTGATACGTAGTATCCGAGTCATCGACAACTTTGGCATTTAAAGTAACTTCAGAGACAGGTAGTCGAACTTCTTTGGATTTAGCTTGAACAATTACGGTCTTAGGAGTAACCGGTAACGATTTGTTATCAATTTCTATGATACGTTCTGATAAATGGCTTGGAAGGCCTTGAAGGGTTGTTTCGTCTGTGAGAATTGGGACACATTCACCTTTTGAGTTACGGTTGAATCCCTCTATGCATTGGCAAATGCCTGTTCTAGATTTTGGGTGACGTATGCATTCTTCGTTAGCTAGACAGTTGTTGCCAACTTCGCAATACATGTCTCTTTCATACTCTTGCTCTTTTAGTAGATCACTAAGAGCCTCGTCAAACATTTTTCTGTTGTTTAAGAAACTTAAAATTTCTCTATCTTCTTGATTTGTATTGATTTCTACAAAAAAAAACAGATTAATGAATATTAGACCATACATAACACAATAAACTAACCTTGTTGTCTCAGATAATCTTCCCATGATTTATCCTCAGTTGTTGGCTTCACTAAAACTAAGTACAGTTGGTCTGATGTACTTAAATTTGTAGCCAAAGTTGGCATACACAGTTCGTCAGAGTTACAAGTTATATGATAACATTTATGGTTATGCATAAATGCAACATTACAACTCTCTTTTGAACAACATTCCAATACACAAGTTTTCAGTACATTGACATCAAGAATTTCTTCAAAAACACCTTAAAAAATTAATTTGTAACATTGAAATTTATATTACGACTGATTAAGCTCTTGGACAGCTACAAAATATATTGCACATACCTGCACTCAAGTTTCCTCTGGGTATACATCCTGTGAAAGTATGAAAGTAAAGTCGAGGACATCCCTCCTGTATGTTCATTACAGGTGTTATATATAGTTCACAGCAAGTTAAATATAAAGTAAATATGATTAAAGTTGTAAATTGTTTGTATCCCATATCCTGAAACATATTTATTTTAGAATAATTCCATTGGTATATAAAGAAATTGCTTACTGTGAGGTGTTTAGGAAATTATATTGACGAAAAAAGTGTTGTAAGTAAATATATAATTCCTGGATGCATTAAAATTAATTAATTTGGAATATTTCACTGCATACACGTATAACTTCGTAAAATACAAATAAAAGATCCTTCAATGTGACAGATTATTGACACACCATTCTTCTTTTCCACGTATTGTAATTCTTCTTTTATACGTGAATCAATTCTTCTTTTTTACGTAGTTCAATTCTTCTTCTCCACGTGATTTGTTTCTTCTTTTTTGTGCTCTATATGACATAAATATAAATATCTTATCCACAGAGCTGTAATATTGAAAATTTGTTTATTTGATCAAAAAGAAGACTATATTTTCGTTAAATTAATTAAAAATTTAATTACGTTCAAATAATCTATATTTTTTACTATAACACAAGTAATTGATAAAAACCTTGACATAATTAAATACTTTCAGTGTTACCCCGAGGTTAAAATTGTCACGAAGTATGACTCACCTATCGATGATGTCATGCTAAATTTTCTATACAATAGATAGAGGTGTATGCCTAGAACTTACAATAGCAATAACACTGTTTGTTTTTAATTACAAAGAAAGGAAAATTATTTATCAAATGTTTTGATATATTACTGACCATTGTTTTCTGCTGATAATTTGTTTAACGTGAAAATTTCAACAATTTAAACATAACAAGTTGTTGGGTAAGTAAGGTAGTTAAATTACGTCTCATTACAATTATATATACCCATTTCTAAAAGACAAAACTATTTTTATAAATAATTAATTTTTTGTTTCAGTATTGTATGGAAATATCCGACAATCTTTATTACACATTGCTTACCCTAGTAGTCCTTCCTGTGTACTTATTTTTCACTCTTTGGAGCTGGTTAGGTTGGGAACTATTTAAAAACAACTAAACCATGAGCCAGGATCAAAATGCCACCTTCAAAAACATGAAAAGAAATCTCACTCTGGATTTGAACCAAAAGAAGCTAAATTTACCCGCTTCTAGTGGGTTATTATCCTCTCCAGATTTAAATTTGCTCAAAGTGGATACTCCTGAGCTAGAAAATATGATTTTGGCTAACGGTATTGGACAAACTCCTACACCATCATTGTTATTTCCTAGAGCTGTTACTGCTGAGCAAGAAAAATTCGCTGGTGGATTTGTTGAGGCTCTGAGTCACTTGCATAACAGCAATTCACAACAAGGCTCTGATAGTAACAGCAGCACTATATATAATGACTCTTTTTTACCACACATTAAAGAAGAGCCTCAAACAGTACCTAGTCTTAATCAAGTAAGAAGTTTTTTATTTTTATTATACAGTTTATTGAGAAAATCTTTTTTTTAGTCTCCACCAATGTCTCCTGTTAATATGGAATACCAAGAACGGATTAAATTGGAAAGAAAAAGACAAAGAAATCGTCTTGCAGCATCAAAATGCAGATCCAGGAAGCTTGAAAGGATTTCTAAGTTGGAAGATAAAGTGAAGATTTTAAAAAGTGAAAATGTTGAACTTGGAAATATCGTTAACCAATTAAAAGAAACAGTGGGACTTTTAAAACTCGAAGTTATCGAGCATAATAAAGCTGGTTGTCCTATTATTAACACATATTGATAAGTTGTTGAAAATATATAACCGTTTAATGGTGCTAAGTAAAATTATATGTTTTTTATAAAATATTCGGGTATAGATTACTTTTTTGTAATATTGCCATATATTTTTTATTTGAAACTTACAAATTTGCAATAGTTCTTCACTTAAATACTATTTGCTTGTATACAAGGTGCAAATTGAATGATTCGCTTTTTTACACACGAAAAGCATTGCTTTTGTATGTTTTCTACATATCGTAAATATGTATAAACTGTTTGGAAGTGGTCTTTATGACCAAAATCTATATATGTATAATCATATTCAGTATATTGATTGTTAAGTAGTTTAAATATAGTTTTTGTATGACAAGTTTTTTCTTTCTTTCAAAATGACATATTTAGTAAAAAATATTTATATAATTAAATAAAAATAAGACACCATGTGTCAATAAACGGTGAGTTATACAAAAGGAATAGATCAATTTAATGGTTTTTGGAGGGAGTAGTTCAAATGACCCGATCATATTTTCCAGTTAAGAATAAATTGATCACTTTTTCTGTAAAAGATGATTGAAATAAAGATACTACGCTTTAAAATGTAAAAAATCTATATTATAGAAGTAGTTTAAATATAGTTTTTGTATGAC
>CAJUYG010000338.1:77618-91910 GCA_910591675.1 Galerucella calmariensis
AGAAGTAGTTTAAATATAGTTTTTGTATGACAAGTTATTTTTTTCTTACAAAATGACATATTTAGTAAGAAAAAAATATAAATAGATAAAAATAAGACACCATGTGTAATAGGAAATGGTTTTGGTGAGTTATACAAAAGAAAAAGATCAAGTCAGTGATATTTGAAGTGAGTAGTTCAAATGACCCGATCATATTTTCCAGTTTTAAGAATAAATCGGTCACTTTTTCTGTAAAAGATTATTGAAATAAAGATACTACACTTTAAAATGTAAAAAATCTATATTATGTAAGTAGTTAAAATATGGTTTTTGTATGAAAAGTTTTTTCTTTCTTTCAAAATGACATATCAAGTGAAAAAATATATAATTAGATAAAAATAAGACACCATGTGTAATAGGAGATGGTTTTGGTAAAGTATACAAAAGGAAAAGATCGATTTAGTGATATTTGGAGTGAGTAGTTCAAATGACCCGATCATATTTTCCAGTTTATATAAATTGGTCACTTTTTCTGTAAAAGATTATTGAAATAAAGATACTACTCTTTAAAATATGAAAAATCTATATTTGGTATAACAAAAATTCAACCAGATGTAAACAACATAATAGAGTTATTTTCAAAATCACAGTACAATTCGAAGACGGAGAGGTATTCTTGTTACTTTATTTAACTAGGTATATATCAAATAGCTTCATCTTGATAAATGTTCTAAAAAGATTTTAAAATATTTCATACTTAAAAATAAAAACTTTTTTCCACCAAATAAATATTAACATAGAAAAGGTTGTTCCCTAGATAGCCCCATGATTTATTTACTGTAAAACGTCAAATCTTCATGGATATTAACAACCCTTGTGTGTATTTCGATGAGAAACTGAATAACACTACATTAAGAAAGTATTATCCAGTCTTCCATAATTTTTTTAAAATTCATCTTCATCATCAACTAACGTTAAGCAGGCACCTTTTGCAAAGTCATAACTTCCAAAAAATATACAACCGCCTATAGTTATCCACATCACCCTAGGTACAAATCCACGAAACAATCTATAAAAAAAAATTTAAAAAAATAAAACCTCACTATGCAAAATTTCAACAAATCTCACCCCTTGAAACCTTCAGTTGCATATATTTGAGACAATATCTTTCTAACAGTCATTTCCCCCGATCTAACTTGCTTCCTATCAGCCAACATTATCCTAGTTTTAGCTACGTCTAAAGGTGTAGTTACCGCTGCAGAAAATCCACCTAAATATAAAATCTATAAGAACCAATAATATATAAAGTGGAAAATATATATTACCAGCTACTGACCCACAAATTGCTACTTCCCACGATTCCAAAGGAATGTTATTCTTAAAGTGTATTCTATAATTTTTCTTAAGATATTCTAAAACTGGGAATTGTATAATCGAGAATGGTATTTCTCTGATTAAAGTTGTACCAAAGCCTCTATATAAACCCTAAAAGTTGTCAAATAATAATCAAGGTTATTTTGAGTGGCATTGCATAGAACTAACTTTTATGATACCTTCATGTTTGTAAGCAGACAAGGCTATTTTTAAAGAAGATTTATTATGAGATTGGGTTTGTCTTCTTTGTTTCACCACTTCCATGGGAACTCTTATCAAACATGCTGCCTAAAATATAAAAAGCGAGTCTCCAAACAAGAAAAAGCAAATATTACAGTTAGATTTTGCACATTACCAAGATAAATTTATCAATTAAAGCTGGTATCACTAATTCCTTTTTAATTATCTACATATTTGAAACTGATTATCAGCTTAGCATTTACTTCCTGACCTGATTAAGTTGATTATTCTTACATTACATGATAATTTTTAAAAACTTTAAATGGAAAGAATGGTATTTAGTACTTAGATTATAAAAATACACACCCCTTCAGCAACAGCTGCTGCAAACATGTGGACTCCAGGTGCTGCATAGTTTGGAACTAAACTTTCTGAATAATATTTGACTGTCTCATATGTAAGAAAAAATAGAGCAGCTGAAATTTTTAAAATAATCCAATATAAACCATACCTGTTCAGCTGGGATTAAATATATCAATCTGAGCTGATTAATAATAAACAAAAATGCAGAAAATCAGTTCATTACAAATGTTTTCTCCATAATACAGTAATATAATTTGAAATATACATAGTGTTATAAGGAAACAATGTATGCAAATTACTTTCTATTCAATTTTGCAAGTAATCAATAAAGGTATTCCAAGGATTTAGAATAATAAGTGAAAAACTTAATTCATACAAAAATCAAAAAATGTATAGCTACATACCTTGAGGAGCACTCCCAATAGCTTGAGGCCCAATACCTTTATAAATGCCCTTAAAACCACCTGCTTTTTGAAAACCTTGTTGAGCCTGTAATCTAGTTTTAATTGTATCTAAAGGAAACAACACTATATCAACAACTAATCCTGCAATCCCACCACCCTGTAAGACAAAAAAATACATGGATACTTGACCAGGAAGACTTTAAAATAAAATAGGTTAAATCGATTACGTACCGTTTGAAATTTTGGAAATCTACTTACCACGAAAGAGGCGAAATATAATTTTTTTTCATTTTTTGGAATAATATCCATTTTGGTATGATTATTTTATATAAAATACAGTGGTTTCATTTATAAACAATATGTTTTTCAAATTTTACTCCTTTGTACATTCATTAGCTAACAGGAATGCCAATGGACACCTGTAGCAGAGATAAAACTTGCCTGCAGGCCAGAGGCAGGCAACACGATAATTAAAGGATTAGTAAAATTTAAATTTACAAAACTTTCTTCCCACTCCCTTCCTAGTTGCAACTTTTATCGGTGCTACAAAAATAATGTAATGATTATGAAACGACGAGTGATAAGATAACGAAAGCGATATTATTGAGAAATATAAACATTAAAATGTTATATTTTATGTAGTTGATTTTCAAAATCATTTCTAAAACCATTCTAAAACTAGCAAAGTATTACCAACATAGAGTAATAGATAATCTCCATGATTACCAACTAACCCTTTTAAAGGACTGTCAGTAGTGTCAGTTGTCACTTGTCAGTGTCAAGATGAGGTAAATAAGATGTAAAAGGTTAACAATTAAAAATAAACAATACTTCGTCAATTCTAGTCAAATATAAAATGGATCAACGTTCAACGATAGGAAACATTTTCAGTGCAATCAGAAGTCTACCGCAGGGTCACGATAAACCAGTGAAACAAGCTCTCTATAATGCCGTGGCCCTTTTCTTGTTAATTGTCTGCTGTGCTGCAGGATGTGCAGTGTACATGATCTTAGAACCATTCGTAAAGCCGTTAATGTGGGCTTTATTAGTTGGATCGGCATTACATCCGTTAAAACGATCTCTAAGAGATAGATTTCAAACGTGGTTCCAAAATTTAGAACTTACAAACACTCCTATCGTTTTTGGAGTCATTTTAGTACCAGTGAACATAGTGAACGATATATCGGAATTTATCGGGGAAAATATATGGAAACGGTTAAAGTTAATAATAGTTATAGGTGTTACAGTACCTATAATTATTATTATTTATAACTACACTCCAAAAATTATAGCAAAAGTATTATGGCAATTGGTACTTTATATATTTAGTTCGTTAAACTTTTTAATAGATAACTCTTCAGTGTGGCTGGTAGGGTTTATTTTGATCGGATATATTTCCATGGTATTCATTTTATGGATACCTGACAACAATAAGAAGTTCCATTATGCTTCCATCGCTATCTGGCTGTTGCTTTCCAGTTGTTTAGCCAAGCAATTCAGTTACTTCCAATTACCCATTTTTATATTATCACAAATAGTATTTTTTGGAGGTTAGTATCATTAAAATAATATATTTTATGTGTTTTCCATTTTTGTATTCCTTTTTAGGTTTTATATCTGAAGTTTATGAACATTACAATGTTATGAAAGATACTGGTCAGCCTATAACATTATTGGAATCAGTATCTTTAGTTTTTCACGAGCATCAAGTAACTGAAGATGTGGATATCAGTAAAGAAAATGTAAAAGAAGAAGTTGACATCATTGAACTACCAAAACTTGTTGAAAGTGAGGTAGAAGTAACAGGTACTACTGATACTTCTAAAGATCCATTATCTTTAGATCTTTTTGAAACTGCCACTTCTATAACACCACAAAAAATAAAACCACCTTTAAATAGATCTTTATCACAGCCATATTTCTCTTCTAGAGCTTCCAGAGATTCTGCGATTAAAATTAAAAAACGAATTAACTATTCACATTCGAGTTTGATAGATACTGAAAGTTACGAAAGCACTTTTTATCTAATATCAGTGATGTGGGCTTGTATAGTTATGCTTTTCTGGAAAAATGTTACGCTTTTTTTACTTCTACCTCTACCTATTTTATACTATACTATTAAGTACTTAGGTTATTATATCGGCATCTGGAGTTATTTATATGAAAAAATCTGTGATATTTTTGAAAAAATAACAACTTGGTGTCACGAACGACACGACGCTTTGGTACCTGTACCGATTAGAGGCTTATACCACATCGTCCACAAAATAAATTTATTTTTAAAAAACACGGTGCAAGACAGTATAGACACAGTAGCCAGCTGTGTGGTGATTTTTGGTTTAATCGTGTTTTTAATTTGCGCTTCTATATTTATAGCCATACAAATATACGCTGAAGCTATCATGCTTGTTCAAATGACAGGTAATCTTATTAACCAAACTGTCGTTCATAATCCGGAGTTGAAGCAATTTTTACCCCCAGCTTGGGACGACACTGTAGATTCTATTTTAGATAACGCTTATCAATATGGTAGAGAAGGGATTTCGAAAACCGTTAAAGGTATGATGACTGATGTAGATCCGGGTAAAAGTGAGAAATTAGAAAAGCAAATTTTGGAATTGTGGGATAGAGTGTATCAAAATTGGATGTCAACTAACGATTCCAACGGTCCCAAAGTCACAGATGACGCGGTTAAATTAACTTGGAATCATTTTTTAGAAGATATACAAAAATCCCCGGAAATGTTCAATATAAACGGTTTAGTTGAGTTCGGGAAGCAAAATATCGGCACCTTAATGTCTCTGCTTGAATCCGTTTGGGGTATATTGAAAGGTAACATCAGTTTAATTCTAGGATCGTTTAGTACTCTACTTTCTGTAATATTAGGAGGAGGTACTGCAGTACTAAACTTCATTTTAAACTTAGTAGTATTTCTAACCACACTTTTTTATTTGTTAAACTGTAGTGGGGATCTTTACAAACCTGTTGAATTGTTAACGAATTTTTCAAGAAGCGGTAAGCGTTTAGGACATGCTTTAGAAGGTGCAATTTTAGGTGTGTTTTCAGCTTCTTTTAAAATGGCCGCTTTCTACGGAATGTGGACCTGGTTCATTCACAATTTATTCGTAGTAAGAATAGTTTACTTACCCACAGCTTTTGCGGCTATTTTAGGTGCTATACCATTTCTAGGTACCTATTGGGCATGCGTCCCAGGTATTTTCGATCTTTGGTTAGCTCAAGATCGAGGGTTAGAGGCTGTAATATTCGCTGGGGTGCAATTTCTTCCTACATCTATCGTGGATACGACTATTTATAAGGAAATTAAAGGTGGTGGACATCCTTACTTAACTGGTCTTGCTATTGCTGGTGGACTATTTTGTTTAGGTATAGAAGGAGCTATAATCGGACCTATGTTGTTGTGTGGGCTGTATGTTGCTATAGATTTATCTTCTACGTTATTTAAAGAAACTCCGTCGGAGGAAACGCTTAATTTGAGATTAAGACAGTTGCAGAATACTTGATGGTTTTTCTCGCTGTATAATTTTTATTAAAAAGAAAAAGTTGCACTGCTTTTAGTTGAAAAAAAATTGATAACTATCATAGTAACTTGATAAAATTAAGTTTGGTTATGTTTTTTTTTAAAAACTAACGTTAATTTTAGGTTATGTACTTGTCAAAAATACATACAGGGTGTACCAGCCTTACGACAAAGGGTTATTTCAAGAGATATCAAAAAATGTTATTAACAAAAATAGTAGATGTGTTGAAGGTCCATATTTTGAAATTATATCGAACTATACAGAGTGCTGCATAACTCCGTTACAAACCCAACATATGATTTTTCAAATGGGAAGCCCTGTATATTTTACCGAATTCGGATTGGTTACATTTTTTGAAGGTGTCCATATCTTTTGAAGGACTCTGTATAACGTGGCAAAATTTCATATCAAAAGCTTCAAAAAAATGTAACCAATCCGAATTCGGTATAATATACAGGGGTTCCCATTTGAAAAATCATGTTTGGTTTGTAACGGAGTTATGCAGCACTCTGTATAGTTCGATATAATTTCAAAATATGGACCTTCAGCACATCTACTATTTTTATCAATAACTTTGATCTCTTAAAATAACCCATATACCGAAGTTTGTCGTAAGATTGGTACACCCTGTATAAGCGTCTTGTGAATCGTCTTTATGAAATATTTTTATATATTAAACAAAAACTAATAGATCTGTTCGTAGAGCAGTTACAAACGGTTGAAAACTGGACGACTCATGCGCAGTGAATAAAAACCGTTCACAAAAAGACTCTGCGCAAGAGTCGTCCAGTTCCGAACCGTTCGTGACTGCTCTACACGAACAGACCTAGTGTAATATGTATTATGAATCTCTAATCAGTGTGTGTTAAAAGGAAAATTTATATTTTAAATATGCCTTGTAAAGGTGTTGAAATATATTTATTTGTTGCATTTAAAAAATCCCAATCTAAAAGATAAATTTTGTTGTTTTCTAGTTATTTTATAATGCTTGATTTTGCTAAATAAAAGTTTTGAACAGTCTGCACTTTTTTTTCAACACAATTTATTAAAAAATATACGTCGTCTCCGTAAATAAGAAATACTGACAGTTGTATAGAGAAAAAAGAAAATTTATTCGAAATTTTGTGGTAAGTACTACAGATCACCATAAAAAATTAAGCAGAAGAAACGTACGTTTTGTCTAAACAGCCATCGGCATGTTTAATTTAGGATGGGGATTATACCCGATAAGATCAAAATCATCAGCAGTAAAATCTTCAATATTTTCAACCTTCCTCATGATATTAAGTTTAGGAAAAGGTTTAGGCTTTCGTTTCAATTGTTCTTGCAGCACTTCCACATGATTCAAGTACACATGACTATCTCCCAAAGTATGAATGAACTCACCAGGCTGAAATCAACATTAACGCCTTAGCATTTAATATTTTTTAGAAAATTACTAACCTTCAATCCAGTAATGTGTGCAATCATATAAGTAAGTAAAGCATAACTAGCGATATTAAATGGTACTCCTAATCCCATATCTGCAGATCTTTGATAAAGTTGACAGGAAAGTTCATCGTTAGCTACATAGAATTGCACTAAACAATGACAAGGTGGTAATGCCATTTCTGGGATATCAATAGGGTTCCATGCACACATAATAATTCTTCTATCAAAAGGTCTAGTTTTAATTGTGTTTATTATATGAGATAACTGATCGATTCCTCTGTTTGTATAATCTGCATGCATTCCTTTGTATTCAGCTCCAAAATGCCTCCACTGGAAACCATAAATAGGTCCTAAATCTCCAACTTCTCTATCTTTAAGTCCTATACTATCTAAAAATTCTCTTGTGCTGTTAGCGTCCCAGATGTGTACATTTTTATCACTTAAACTAAAAGCGTTTGTGCTTCCTTTTATGAACCATAATAATTCTTCAACGACCCCACGCCAAAATACTCGTTTTGTGGTTAATAAAGGGAAGGATTCACGAATATTGTATCTCATTTGAGCCCCAAATATCGAGTAAGTACCAACACCTGTACGGTCAACTCTTTTACTGCCATTTGTTATGATATTGCGAATGTGATCTAAATATTGGTATTCTTCGTGTTTTTTAACATCCTCAATAGAATTATGATTTAATTTATCACCATATCCATTAGCTTTGTCCAGGGTTATTTCAATGGTTACCTTCTCACCATTTTTTGTAGTTACAACACTAAGAGGTTTATAGAAATCACTTGAAAATTTAGTTATGAATGTATAATTATACTTACCCAGACATTGTAACACTATAATTTTTACGAATACTATTTATTTCTGCTAAAATTCAGTGCAAAATATGAATTGGTCTTATTTCTGTCAACTACATCAACACATTTCCCGCCAAACGGTCACAAAAGCGCGCGATTACTTGACAAGTTTTAATTCAAACAACATGTGGATGTATACTTTGTTTCAAATACTAAATAAATTGGTTTTATTACTGATACAAATAAATCTCTTTTAGTTATTTTAAGGAACTTAATATTTCTATTTATTTTTTCAAATTAAATTCCTGGCATAAATAAATCAATTTTAAAGTCAGTGTAAATTAGTAGGTCATCTGATCTGTGATCGAAAAGAAGAATGACATAACCTTAAATGTAATGTTAAATTTTTTTAATTATGGGATCTCTTATCTTTAAAATGACTTAATTTAAAAAATTAATTCAAAATGGGACGAAACATACTAAAAAGTAGCGTCGAAAACGCTTCTTTCAGTATAATTTTCCAGGTAGGAATTGCACAATTTTTTGTTATAATTCAATGGTAATAAAATAGAATTGTTTTCAACAATTTTTTAGGTTTTATTTCGATGTATAACTTTCATCTTGAATGCCTACATAATAAGGACTGTCGGCCAAGAAGTCCTGGGTATAATGAACGTCAGGTTACTTCTTTTAGAATCGACAATATTATTTTTATCCAAAGAACCACTTTCAAAAGCCTGCTTAACTAATACAAGCTCTATTAATTGGGCACAAGTTGTAAATCAAATATGGTTATCGTAAGTATCAAAACTATCTTTAAGTATTGAATGCTAAAATAATTTTTATTCCAGCATTCCATTGTCAAGCATTACTAATATTTTATTAGTTTATGTGTGGATAAATTTGTTAACTCCCACAGAAAATAAATATCAAAATCAGTATGAACTAGGCTGTTATGCAGTTGCTTTATCTTGTGTGGTTGAACAAGTTTCTCAGGTGGTCGTCCTGATTGCTCAAAATTTTTGTTTTGTAAAATTAAAAGTAGGTATTTTGAAGTACCTACAGTTGAAGTCTAATAAATTTTCTTTTTTTAGGTTGTTATTGATACAGTTTATGTAGTAAGTCGAACAATTATTTTTGTCTATTATGTTGAAACTGATCCAGAATATCCAATAAATGCTTTTTCTATTGCACAAATTGTTTCATCTGTTATATTATGCTGTTCTTATTATGGTTTCTTTCTTTGGTACATTCCAGCTTTAAATAAAGTAAAGGAGATCGAGAAAAAGGAAAAACAGAAGTCTAAGAATATTTTTTCTGATATGGGAGATTTTCCTTTTACATCATTCACACAACTCTTTCCAGGAATTTTGAAAAATAAGGTAAATACTTTGTATAAATAATTTTGTGGATTAAATTTCTATTTTTTTACAGGAAACTATGTTGAATTCCAAATTGTGTGTATTAACAGTAAGTTTTATAAAACAATCCGTTGTTAAGCAAGTGTTAACTGAAGGGGAAAGATACGTCATGACAATATCTCCGGTTCTAACTTTCAGCCAACAATCCATGTACGATATTGTCAATAATTTGGGAAGTTTAGCAGCCAGGTGAGTTTATATGAATCTTAATATATTTTTCACTATTTCATTTATCTTAAGGTTCATTTTCCGACCAATTGAAGAGTCTGCTTACTTTTATTTCACTCAGATGATAAAACGGGATGAAGTATTAGCAAATCAAAATAAAGTAAGATTTCATTTATCTCAATAAAGTCCATTTTTCAACAAAATCCACTTTTTAGAAACAAATAACAGAGTCAGCAGAAGTATTGAGCCAACTCTGCAAAATCGTAGTAACTATTGGTCTATTGGTTGTTACTTTTGGTCAAGCTTACAGCTATTCATTCTTATTCTTATACGGAGGCTACAAATTGGTAGAAAATTATTCATCTGTGATATTACTGAGATTCCATAGCTTTGCTGTCGTTCTTCTAGCTATAAATGGAGTTACCGAAGGATATGTTTTCGCTACGATGAATAATCAAGAATTAGATAGGTAATTTGTTGATAAAAAACAATTTTTAAGTTTGTTTAAACATAATTTTTGATATCGTAGATATAATTACCTGATGGTGATATTTTCCGTAACATTTTTATTAATTTCTTATATACTTACTTATATATTTGGACCTGTTGGATTTATTTTGGCTAATTGTATTAATATGACTGCTAGAATAGTGCACAGGTAAGTTGGAACAAAAAGCCGACCTCAAATTAATAAATAAAATATTGTAATCGTTTCAGTTTAAAATACATTAAAAAACAATTCCAAGGTACCGAATTTAGACCATTAGATGGATTAGTTCCAAGCAAAAAGTTTCTTATGGCATTATTATTATCAGGAATTGTAACTAGATTGTCTGAGGTAAGTAAATATACATAAATTGAATACATTATTGATAAATAACATATTTTTTTTAGGTATACTTGTTACAAAGATCAATGGTTGTTCATATTGGAATAGGTGCAGTGTTTTTCTTACTAACAGTCTTTATTTGGACATTAGATAACATGACATTATTAAAATTTGGACTGGACAAATATAGAAGAAGAAAAAGTTCACTTACCAAACAAGATTAGTAAATGTTTTTATTTAAAGTAATATATTTGATTTGTTACACAATTTATCTTTCAATTTTGTAAATTCTTAAAAATAGCACCTGTTATCATCCCAGTTTTTTGTATTGTACACGAACGATTGTCATTTTCAAAATGTATGACTGGTGGTTTGTTATTTGGTTCCAATTTTAAAGCCTCTTCTGCAATAGCGCTAATAATCCCTGCAGTAGTTGTTGTGGTTTCACCTTTGGCTATTAAAAAAATTATATATTTTATAACAGCATCGATATAATTGTATTCACTTACTTCCTAAGCAAAGTCCATGTCTGTCTGCAAAAACACATCCATACACACCGGGGGTATTTATGCTACAATTCAATTATTAGATACAACAATTTATATACTTTTAACTTACAGTTCTCCCATTACATGGTCTAAATTCTTTTCCATTTTTATTATCTAAATCAATTTTGTTGACAATCTTTGAAACACAAGTGACAGTACACAAAACACGTCAAAGTCTTCTTTTTCTATTTGGCTTGTACTATGAAGATATCAAGCTACATTTAAAATTATTATGAGGTAGACAGGACCGTAATCAAGAGAAAATGTTAAGGATGAAAAGGGAGATTATTAAAATGTAAAAAAAAATCCTAAACATAAAAACTACTTTTATTAGGAAGATCTAAAAAACACTGTTAACTTAGAAATTGGCTAGTAATAACACACCAAATAAATATGTTATGTTGAAATATATAATTAACAGCAATATTTTCAAACATGGTAGAGAAAAATTATGCACTTGTATGTCCTTTTAGGAATAACAACAACTCAACTCATAATCTCGATCAATTATTTTGTAAATCTTCAAAAAACCCGGCAATTTTCTATGAAAATCCGATAGCCTTGTCATAGTTTGCATAATTTTCCTCAAAGAAAAAAAATCAAATTTTGTATACATTTGGTATAATTCACTATTTACAGATGACAAAAAGGCGGGAATATAAATGTTGCGCTTTAAAATCTAAACTTTAGGTTTACAGATTAAGGTGTATCGTCAAACTTGCGTCAAGTTGCATTAGGTGGACAAAAAAATTGTTTCATATTTCCTACACTCAAGTTTTTGGTATTGTAATACTTTTGTAAATTCATTTTTCTTGTACTAAAGACATTATATTCTTCTTTTTGCCCATAAAAGACAGGTGACAGTTGACATGTGTATCTTAGTTATGAAGATATTCCTTTTTTTGTACACCATCCACCATGTACGTAAAGACGATTTAAAAGAAAGCCAATAAAAGTCAACTTATAAATATGAATATTTGATTTAAAGATTACATTTTTTTAACCTATCTAGTAGCACTCTCATTATCAGTGTTATTAAAAATTACTAGTTGTTTTTTTTTACAAAACTGTAGAAAACTGTCTACAATTTAACTTAAATAATATGTAAACACAAAAATTTACAAATTTTCCCTATGGTTTTAATGAGCACATCTAAGACCCTTTCGGCATTTCTTGAACACATTTTTATAAAGCAGCAACCAAAATCCCATCAACGATTCATTACGATTGATACAATTCAACTTTAAATTGATGAATCGAAATGTTTTAAAAATCATTTAAAAAATGCCAAAAAGAAGATCTACCTTTTCAAAGTGCAATCAAAATTTAAAAAAATATATTTTGAATATTATAAAAGCGAATTTGTACAAAAAAGATTTCAAAGCTAATCCTATGTATACATATTTAAACAAAGAAATTGGTAAATATTTTTACAAAAAATAAAAGTGGATATATCTGTTTACTATCCAAGATTACACTAACTGTTTTTAATACCCCTTTAGCTGAATATAAAATAAAAGTTTTGTACAGTTTAGTCTTTAGGTAGATTTTTAAGCTGGCAATTGAAGTTTCTTTCCTTTGAGAACTGCAAAAATATACAAAAATAAATAATTTACATCCCTAAATAATCAAATAATAAAACTTACCTTTTGTAATATAAAGATAAAAGAAATCGCAATACAGCACAGTCTGCACTACACCAGCTACAATAGCAATGAGATCGTAATGGGTTTCAGTAGCATAACGGTAGATCCAGTTCAAGATGTACAAGCCTCTATAAGATCCCAATGCAAACAGGTAATGCGATGTGATACTTTCAGCCTCTCCTGTCTTACTAACCATAAACAGTTGAGGTAAAATAGCAACGGATTCAAGATATATGCTAAAAGTCCACAATACCTAAAAATAACTTTTAATAAACACCTGCAAGTTCTTTCTTTCTACAATACTAACCTCCATAAATGAAAATTCGTGATTAATCAACATAGCTAAACCAAATGAGGGTAAAATCAAGAATTCAATTCTAAAAGTGTCATGGTTGTGGTCATAAGTAGCTTTGAATTTCAAATAGATTAAATAGAGGGTAGCATAGGATGTAGCCAAGAAAACAAATTTCATAATAGTATTATAAAGGGACACATATGATGATACCAAGTCAAGATATCTTGTAGTGTAAACTATAGCAAACAGGACTTGACTTTTTCCAGATATACCTAAAAGAAAAATAATATCTAATGCTAATCACATACTTCATTAGTCAGAGTTAATCTCAATAATGTTTACAAGTGATAACAAGAACATTAAGTGTACTCTGTAACCAATATGTACATTTATATTTTTATAGAACGTTTTCAAAATTAATTTTGTGGAAATAAAAGATACATCTATTAATAAATTACTAAAGACTAATTAAAATTGTAGCATGGACTCAATTTCAACTACACTGACGTGGAAAGTTATGTCTAAATAACAAGAACGGCTGGTAAATGGAAATATTTACCTTTTTATCATTATAGATTCTATATTAAATACCAATTTAATTGAAAAAAGTAATTGTACAGTATAGTCATACACGTACAGTAAAAAATTGCTACCAAGCATTGTATACGTTGCTTGTATCTACCGGTGAAGAAACGTGAAAAACATAACTGAAAACTTACCTGCACAGGATCTCGAATGCCATATTTTTTGTAGAAGTATTATAATGGCTATTAAGTGAGATAAATCTCCAGTAAGCCTAAAAATATTCATTTTATAGTGATTGCACTGTTTTGGAGTCTACCCTAATTTTAAGTGACGTGGCTGTACTCCACGAGACAACAATAGATGGCGTTCCTATGAGCCTTCTTCTTTTTCAATTATAATAAATTAGTGCTGTTCAGCTAAGAGTTTTTCTGTAACGAAATAAAGAAAATCTTACATGTTTTGGAGCGGGATATATTATTTGGGCCGCTTTGGTCTGACAAATACAAATCAAATACATACCAACCGATTTCGTTTCGAAAAATGATGACGTAAAGTTAACTTTGGTAGCCTTTTGTCAAATTACTCAATAAACAATTTGGAGATTGCAATGCATAAATATAAATGTCAATTTTATGAATTTTATCAATTAGCTGTACCAATTGGGGCCCACATTTGGTATTTTACGTCACCAATAGTTCGACTGGTCAGCCACATTAGCATGGAAATGCTGGGCAAATTATCCCTCAGGATATGGCCCATAAAAGGAAGAAGAGTATGACATAAT
>CAJUYG010000338.1:96910-118074 GCA_910591675.1 Galerucella calmariensis
TTAACCTAAAACATGGAGAAAAACCTTGCAATGCAAAGCGGATCGAAATCGTCAATAGGAAATTAAAAGATCTACGATATATGTTCACAAATTTATTTCAATGTATATACAAGTTTTTTATGTAACCGGAAATCCAAAATAACAAGTGATACAACCAACTCTACCAGCCAAAGTTATTTGCTACTCTGCTAAAGTAATTATACGTAACGTCTACTGGAACAAGTTATACAAACATTTTCAAAATACTCTTCATTATATAAAAGATATTAAATTATCCTGTATAATACGAAATCTTCTAGTTGAACTATAACCGGTACTTAAGGTAGGAATTGATCTATTTAAATTGACATTTTCTTCACTTCATTTCGGTCTAACTAAATTAAAAGTAGTAGTGGTATTTAACGCGTTAGTTCTAGCCATTAGAGGGCTTTTTTCCAAACCAGCAGTACCTTGAGGGTCGGAAAGTGTCTCTTCGCTACTAAATAAGAAGCTCGGATCATTTTCCAACCCATTATATGTACATTCCTTCTGAACCTCTTTATTTTCAAAGTTACTGCTTAGAACTAAACCAGTGTCTTCGTCCGAATAAGATCCAACAGATCGACTGATTCTTTTATTCCCATAACTATTACAGTCTCCTTCTGTTTGTCTTAGGTTAGTGTCAGAGTTAATAGTTCTAACGATCGGTAAAGAAGAAGAAGTAGATGCTAGTGGATCGTAACCTTGTTCTACCAACGTCTGTTTTTTAGAATTCGTTAGCAGCATTTCTTTACCATTGGTTATTTTAATCGGAGAAGATCCTAAAATTGATAAAAGTTTGAAAAACATTTTTTTTAATTTAATATTTTACCGCAACAAACTGATCCAGTTTCTTCTTTTCTTTTTCCTTTTGCCATAAAGCTTCTAAAAGAATCAGAACTGATCTGTCTATTTAAATAAGCTTCGGGAACTGCTAGGATCTCGCTCAAACCCTTCCCACATTCCCCACACTTTTTCCCCCCCGGCTTCTTATCTACTCTACTAGGACTGTGAGATCTTTCCAATCGATTTTCCATTCTTATACAATCCAAAAGTGGATCAGAAACGTTGGAAATGGAAGTGAAACTGCGTAAACTAACAAACTGTTCCATTTCCAACTTTTTTTCCAGAGATGGAAGAACTTTTTTTTGTGTGTCTAGTTTTATGTCCCTGGGGTTTTGTAGGAACGTTAAAAGATTGTGTAGAGTCGCTTTTAGATCTGTAGTGTTCATGCAGAACAGCCAACGGAACTGAGCAATATTTTTATTCAACAAATACACTGCGTAGATGAATTGGATTTTTTCCTTTCCACGTGTATATAAAGGAAAACTGGAAAATAAAAAAAAATAAAAACCAGTAACAGTAACGTTATACAGGGTGTCTCACGACTAGGGCTGGGCGATTATCAAAAATCATAATCGATTATATAAAATTATCGATTATTTTCGATTAATCGAAAATAATAGATTAATCGGAAATAATAATGGCATCAGGAACGCTATATAAAAATAAATTCCCATTCCCTTAATTCATTAAAATAGAAAAAACCGGGTGATTCTATTTAAAAAAATTGTGAAATTTGATATTTATGAAGTTAAACTTTGAACACTTTTTATACCCACCCTGTATAAAATGAAAAAATTTTCAACATAGATTAAAATACGTCTGACCTTGCTAAAAGCAACCGAACAGAAATCATTTTCATATCTTTAAGGGTATCCTCTTAAAAGAATAATTTATAACGGTCAAATTTTTTACAAAAAAATTAATAACTCAAAAAATATGCATTTTTAGAAAAAAGTTTTCAGACAAAACTATACTAAAATTTAACGTAGATTTCAAAAATGTATTAATATACAGGGTGTTCTATTCAAAATAACAAAGTTACAGTCGACTTCCGGTAGAACCGGAAGTCTGCCATCTTTGAAAATATTTTAGTTAAAAAGATCATATTTTAAAGTGTAGTATCTTTATTTCAATAATATTTTATAGAAAAAGTGACCAATTTATTCTTAAAACTGTAAAATATTATCGGGGTACATTTGAACTACTCACTCCAGTGGGACACCCTATATAGATTCTTTGATAAACTTACTGTCTTTCTTTTTCTGGAAACAAAGGTGAAATGTTATCAGTAATAAACGATATAGATCCATAGTGAGTAATGGGGTATCTAATAGGTACTTGAAGAAAGGTTGAGCACATTATTACTATATGAGCTATGTACCCTAAAGCTACTGAAAGTCCGCTATCTGTAGAATCTAGAATTTGAAAAATCAATTTTTTACGGTTAAAACATTTAAAAAAATAAATTATTCACCTGCTAGTACGTCTGAATTGGGTAACGGTATTCCTATAACACTGTATTTGTCTTCGGAAATCTTTTCTATTGGAAATATAAACAGTAATTCTTTTAGCAGTTGCCTGCGTCTTTGTTGAAGTTGGGAATGGATATTCGAATACATTTCTCTATGATGTACGATGTTTTGTTTATATTCCTTTAGTTTTTCCGTACCTCTACTCAATTGATGGTAGTTTTCCATTAAATCAGAATCTGGAAATTTATGTGTAAATATAAATTGAAGTAAAATTGTTTCGATCAATACACACTTCTTTCTTCGTTGTTTTCTAATACATCCATATATTTTTGTTTTAAACTTCTAATTATCACAGTTTTCTTATCTTTCTCTTGCGAGAGTAATTTGGTTTTAAACTTTGCTATTTCTAGTTCTTTACTAATTTTTGCCATTTCTTGTTTTTGAATATGAGTTGGTTTCAACTAAAAACAAAGAATTCCAAGGGTACAGCATTTAACAAGAAGATAAAAAACTTGAAAAAACAACTAACCTGCAACATTTTATTCAAAGAATTCATAGTTAACAATTGTGGAGCATATCTGATATTGGTCAAAGACGCTGGCATAAGAGAAGTGTCTTTTTCCCTGCTGGCAATGCCATTTAAAACATTAATTTTATCTCTAATATTTTGAACATCAGCCTCTCTATTTCTTATTTGCACTTGTAGTTGCTGCAACTGTCGTAACTTTTCTATACTGTAACTATGTTGTACTTCTTGACTACATGTTTTAACAGCTACCCTTTTATACATAACCTTATTCTTAGTATCTATAATATTAATATTATATAAAAATGGTATAGGTTTTTTCAAGTCTGTTCTAATAACTTGATGACTAGTATAGAATCCTCCTTGCATACAAAATATCACAGTATTTTTTTTAAAGAAATATGGTTGTATATCGGAAATTTTATTTCCAATATAACAAAGGCCTGAGAAATTGATACCCCATGTTACTAAGATTTTGTCTGCTTCGTCTTTACTGTGCTGCCATATCCTCAAGGCTATGCAAGAAGCCGATAGATTTGGCATATCTTTAAGGTTCAGTTCGGCCCATTTGGGATTTGGATTCGTTACTTCCTCACTTGTGTAAAAAGGAGCACACATTGTCGTCAAATGGAGTGTATAATAAAATCTACCTACTCCATCGGCTCCCAAGTTTATTCCCATTATTTGATAGACATGCCTCAAACGGTACTGTTGTGTGATAAGTGGAACCCATTGTCGTATCCGTTGTCTTTCAAACATAAATTCTTGTGTAGACAAATTCATGACATCTACAATAATAATGTTTCATTACCACTAACAAATAATTTTCTTAATATCAGAATCATACTTTGTGTAGAACCAATCCTCCCTGGTTTTATTTTAACTAGTTTCCTAAAAAAAAGTGAGTAAATACAATTTTATCAATAATAAAAACAATTTTTACTCGTATTTCTGTCACAATAATGACAATTCCTGTCAAATCTCAAACATATTTCTTCTTTTTTTATGTTTAATTTTCACTCTAATAAAAAAGAAGAAAGAACTTAACATGCTGTCAGTTGTCACTTGTCATGTTTCGTGGTGAGAGGTGTGGTGTTGACTAATTTTAATGTTGATAATAGAAATAATTTAGATAAATAGTTGTTTTCCTTAGTATTAATTAAAATGGATAGTGAAGGTAGAAAAGTAATTGTATGTGATAATGGCACTGGGGTAAGTACACCGCATACTTATATTTTCGATGTTCTAAAAGTTAACTTTTTTCCAGTTCGTAAAATGTGGGTATGCCGGCAGTAATTTCCCTGCTTATATATTTCCTTCGATGGTAGGAAGACCCATTATAAGAGCCGTTAATAAAATAGGTGATATAGAAGTTAAGGTAAGCGATTTAAATCCGTAAGATCTTGTTATGAGCACTACAATAATTCATCTGATTCATAAACAACTTATTTTTTAGGGATTACATGTAGATGTAAGTTATACTACATGCTAAATGTGTTTTAGAATGCTCAAGTTTTTTCGTTATTCCTAACCCTCTTTTAATATATCTTATTTATACTTTAACTCTTTCACTCAATAATTTTGTATGTAATTTTCTTCAGAACAAGTGAAAGGTTTAAATGATGAATACACTGCTTTCTAGGCATTGCATCAAATAGGAATTTAATTCTTTCCAATATCCCTAAATAACTTCCTGTGGTCAGATAAGATTAGATAATATTGTAGATAGGAATCCTGTAATGGTGACACTAGAATTTCAATATAATTAGAATAGAAACACAATGTTTACTTGTTCCTATTTGAATTTTTATTTTTGATGTTATTAACTTGATACCTACTAACAATTGTGTTCAATGTTAATATTTACTATGATGTTTCATGCTACAGGGAGTCACAAGTACTCTTCCTGTAAGTAGAGGAATAAAGTAGTTGAAATTTTCACATATAATGTAAAAAAGAGCATAACTGAGCTTTGTGTTTCTTTTATCTTTTATGCTTTTTTTTCATTCTGGTCAAATTGCATGAGTTTATATTTAAATTGAAGATACTGCTCTTGACTTTTATCGGAAAGTACAAAATCTATATTAATAGTTTCAGGAAAGGCTGTAAATTTGAAAAATCATAATCAATAACTAACTTGTGATTGTTTTATTTAGTAAGACTACAAAGTTCCTTACAAATTTTTAATCAACTTAAATATCTAAGGCTAATACTGTATTCAATATGTTATGCTTATGAAATATAGGATCTTATGGTAGGAGATGAAGCTTCTGCCCTTAGGTCACTCTTAGAAGTCAATTACCCAATGGAAAATGGAGTAGTTCGTAATTGGGAAGATATGTGCCATGTTTGGGATTACACGTTTGGTCCTAAAAAGATGAACCTGGATCCTAAAGATACAAAAGTGAGGAAAAAAAACTATATCCAGGATTTTTAATTAAAGTAATATTTGTATTTCTATAGATTTTGCTGACCGAACCTCCGATGAACCCAACAAAAAATAGAGAAAAAATGATTGAAGTGATGTTTGAAAAATATCAATTTGCTGGAGCTTACGTTGCCATTCAAGCTGTTTTAACGCTTTATGCTCAGGTAATAACCAACACTTACAAGTTTAATTTATTACATTTTAATTCTTTTTTTTTTTTTAGGGACTTTTGTCTGGTGTAGTAGTAGATTCAGGAGACGGTGTAACTCACATTTGTCCCGTTTACGAAGAATATGCACTGCCTCATCTCACTAGAAGATTAGATATCGCTGGTAGAGATATCACTAGATACCTCATTAAATTACTTTTGCTCAGAGGTTACGCTTTCAATCATTCCGCTGATTTTGAAACTGTGAGTATTAAAAATCTTTGAAATTTGAATGTATTAATTATATTTTTATTTTTAGGTACGTATGATGAAAGAGAAACTATGTTACATTGGTTATGACATTGAAACTGAACAACGTTTAGCACTAGAAACAACTGTTTTAGTTGAACCGTATACTTTACCGGATGGTAGGGTTATAAAGGTTGGAGGTGAGCGATTTGAAGCTGCCGAAGCTCTTTTCCAACCTCATTTAATCAATGTCGAAGGCCAGGGGATCGCTGAATTAGTTTTTAATACAATTCAGGTAAATAATTTATAATTTTATTAATAAATTTTGTATTTTAAATTGTTTTTTTCAATTCCAGGCTGCAGATATCGATATGAGATCGGAATTGTACAAGCATATTGTTCTTTCGGGGGGTTCAACTATGTACCCGGGTCTTCCTTCGCGGTTAGAAAGAGAAATTAAACAATTATACATTGAGCGGGTACTTAAAAATGACGTTGAGAAGCTCAATAAATTCAAAATTAGAATAGAAGATCCCCCTAGAAGAAAAGATATGGTTTTCATAGGGGGCGCTGTATTAGCTGAAGTGATGAAGGATAGGGACGTTTTTTGGTTATCCAAACAAGAGTACGAAGAACAGGGATTGAAGATATTACAAAAATTAGGTGCTCGTGCTGTGTGATTTTCCAAATCTATGTTTAAATAAATTTGTGTTTGTTGATAGGGAACGTTGTTGGGTGGTAAACGGCGATCAAAATAAATATTTTTTATGTTGAATTTCTTTTGGTTCACTCTGTTTTCAGTTTCATTCGACATCCAACCGGGTCAGCTCTTAATGTTCCAAAGTTATTGTCAATAGTTATTATTATATAGTTACTTACGTGTAATTTTTATTGCTTTTAAACACGGAGGCGTACAAGTTCTACGCTGCAAGCTTTTAATAAGTTTTAACCCCCTACATCCATCTCTAAAATTTAAAAAATCGTGAAATACTTTTTGATATTTGTTATAAATCTTTCCGCACGTCATTCAAATAACGTCAAATGTCACGCAATACCAATCAGCCACAGAGTACACCATCAGTATTATGTTATCTATGATCTGGAGGGTGTACTCTGTGAAACAGCTCCTCAGAATATGGTTTCCCCCCGATCCTTAGGCATGAATACGTAATACTTGAACGCCCCCCCATACAAAGACTACTTTTTATTACATTTTTTTAATCTTGATAAGTATTTTAATTTTATTAAAGATTTTAACGTACTTTTATATTTACTTGGATACATTAAAGTTAATTATTTATTCTTTGTGTCTTTTTAATTCCCATTTACCCTTTAATCCGTCTTCGAAATAAAGATTATAAAACCTAACCTAACCGTTGTCTCGAAAAAGAATTTTTTTTTTTTTGACAATGGATGCACTGATCGTGTCAAGTCTCGTGGTGCCATCTATTGCATTTTTTTAGTTGCTCTCATAATGAAAAAAATTTATAATTTTTGATAACTAAATTTACTGTACGCAATTTAAAGGAATTATTTGAAAAAAAAAACATTCTTTAAGCTTGAAAACTCCTTTAATTGAGAAAGAAAAGGATTTGTTATAAAATAACCTCGCAGCGTGGGGAGAGTGAGTTACTAGGTGGAAGTGGTTGAAGCGTGGTGTTACGCTGCCAGTGATTGGTCGATTTTGAATTCTCGCGCCAAAGTTATTGTTCTAGAAGGTTTGAAAAAGCCCGGAGAAGATCTTAAGTATTATATTTCGTGGAAATTCGGTATGTGAGTGAAATATGTGTGTGTTATATATTAAATAAAGTGGTAATTGAGACTATACTTAATTTAGTTCGGCAGTATCTCAGTTGAATACCGGTATAGTTGATTGTTTACATCTCAATCCGTTAATGGAGGATGCTAAATAGATCAACATGGCTAACTATAACGATGAACAACAAGCAAAGGTAATTAAATTAATTTTTTTCCCAAAAGTTTATTATTTTTCATGCTTTTTAATCAATTTACTATTAATCCTTTTCGGTATAGTCTTGTTCTTCTTCTCTTTATCCTTATCCTTCGTAGCTTTAGCTTGTTGCATTGCTTGCATAATAAGCCCGTGGCTGCTGTTAGTAGAACTAAGAAAAACCGCTGGATCTATAACGTTAGTTTCTTCTATAACGACTCTGGAAGTTTCCAATAAATTTCTATCTTCTTGTAATACACCTGGCGATAGTAAAAGAAAAATTTCTTTTACCCATTCTGGTAAACCTTTGTTGGATACGATGTATTGCCAGCACGGGATGCCGAGATGAGCTATGCATCTCTTGAAATATATAGTAAAGTCGTCCGCTATGTGATTGAATATCATCGGGGTTGTATATAACCATATGGTTGGATTTGAATAAGTATTTATGTATACCAATACTACTTTTGCGTTTTCGTCTACGGTGCATAATTCGAAAACTTTACTATCTCTGGATAGAATCAATTTGTATTTATTTGCTACTTTTTCGATTTGTGCTGTATTTTTGGTTTCGTATCCGTATATTCTGGCAACGTCGGTTAATTGATTGATTTCGATTTTTCCCTGTCTGGCGGTCATTTCTTGATTTTCTGTTTCATAAGAAAAATCGTATGTGTACGAAAATCCATTCGTAGAAGAGAAAAAACATTTCAAATCTTCTGGTAAGGAAATGCCATTGTTGTGCTCCCAGGTTCTAATGTCCATTTGGCGTAGGCCGGAGTATCTTTTTAAGGCTAAGTTAGAGATGTACGGAGATTTTTCTAGAACCTTAGATAGACCGAGGAGTAGATTTTCGTAGAAGGAATCTTCTGAAACTTTGTCTACTACGAAGCCCATTTGTCTGAAAGTATTTCTTTCGTTATTTTTTAATTTAGCCGTCATAGTAAATAGAGGAAAAAATGGGTTTTTTTCGCGTTGGAAATAGGTTAAACTTTGCCATTTTTGGCGTATTTGTCAAATATATTTTGAAATAACCTGTTGCTAACTGTAAATATCGTATGCAACTAACAATACGACTAATTGTACGGCTGGTTGCCTATAGATAAATATTCAAATCAATTTAAAATATTTCAGTGGAGCAGCTAACAGTGTTTTCGTTTTTAAGAAATTGTATATTATAATTTTTAATTCTCTAAATATTGCCAGTAGAAATATAAAATTTACCTACCTTATTGAACGGAAAAAATATATTCCTATGCCTCCTACTTGGTTCTTATGGACATTTTTCAATGTTTTAAAAATTCTGGAATTATATATTAACCGATTTTTAAACTTTTTAGTGTTATGTAATTGTGTTAGAGTTGTAAGAGTCGAAGCTTATCTAATTTAGGGCATTGTCACTGGTCGGTATTTATTATTTCAATACTTTCTTAAGAATTCGATGGGAATAAATCAATAATAAGCGAGGCGGGCAAATTCAAAACCTGTAACCAACAAGTCGGCGCGTTAGTATACGCACGCGCTGTTTTAAGTTAGATGACAGTGCGCTGTTGTCTGTTCTTAACAAAAATATGGTATTTAAATACTTTTTATTTCAATTTAATTTTGGGTAGAGTTTAATAAAATTCAGCAATGAACATTGGTGTATTTATGGGTTTAATAGTATAAAGAATTGTTATTATTAAGTAGAAAAAAACTTTGATCAGAGTCCTCTACTGAAATTTTTATATTGAAGATTAATAATACAAATAATGTGAAATATTTATTTAAATTATCATATTATGGGTAATATTTTGGGACAATTTTACAGTTTTTTCTTCTTAAAACTTTTGTATTTATAATCTTTTATTTGACCCACTTACATAGACTTGTAGAAGAGTGGTAACGCCACTGCACTTTACGATTGTTATCAACAACTTTAAATAAATTAATATTTTCAAGATATGAATAATTTTTGTTTATATTCTGATGAAAGTCGCATTTTCTTACCACGATAGCTTTAATATTTTTCTTATAATTCTTATATTAGATCTATTATGTAATATTAAAAGAATTGAATAATAAATATTTGTACCTTATAAAATAGGGTACTGCATGAGATATGGCAACAGCGCGCTGGTGAGAAATTAACAGTATTTTAGTTCAATGGTTGTTCCCGTGTTGTTAAGTTGGATTTGATGTTGTGCAAAAATGTGGTGTTCAACAAATTGGACTTCAGGCAGTAGGATAATCCACAAGACAAATCATGACCGATCTACGTGCTGAAGAGTAAGTACAATATAAATTCTTCCTACATCGTTACACCCCCGGATTCGGGGTTGAAAGTCGGCCATGATATTTCCCCCAGTTTAACTTGTAGTGTTTCTCATCAGGAAACAGGATTAATTACTATTTAACAAACCGCAATTAACTAATTATAGCGAGCATTATAAACTGTGTTTATTCCAATTCCCTTATCTGTCTAGTTTCTGTCATAACTCATAACATCATTCATTGTGAAATCCGTAAAATATAATCAATGGTTTCAATTTCCATTCATAATCTCATTTTATGAATCTACTTTATATATTGAGTATATAGCCGGTGTTTAAAAACACTTAATTATAAATCGAATGTTTATATGAGTTTTCCCAGTTTCATCGCCCACGCCTATTATAAGTTTCGGTGGCTCCAGCTTTTCTGAATGAACGAGAATTTCTGGAGATGTCCACAGTTATGTGTGTGTATGTATATACCTGAAAGTGTAGGCTGCTGGGGTCAAATAGTTTATTATATATCTTTTTATTTACGACTTCCCTTGCCCGCCTTCTGTTATTATTGTGACATCTGTTCAACCGGAAGGTTTAAAAAAGTTTTCTTTTTACCATTTGGGACACGAGATTAACTGAAAGATTGACAGTTGATGATATGTGCCTGCTAGCAGGCTTTGTTGACGGATTCCCCATATGTGTTACGTTAGGTAGAATGAAGGTTTTTTATTTACTTTTGTTTATGCTTTTTTTTTCGAGTGAAAATAGGTCAATTTTATTAGATAATTTACGGTATTTTGTTAGATATAATACCAACAGATCTTAAGTTAGTTACATAAATTTATGTCCGATAATATAGATTTTAACAGCCAGCCTCTACGGTCTGTAATCTAACGTGCTTTTTCTCGTCTTTCTCACTTACACGCAGGAAGTAGTAAATAATACAAAACAGGAAACTGTATCTGATTAAGCCTACAATTATATTGCTCTTTATTTTTTTTTATATTAATTTTACTGACTGGAAATCCATTGGTCTTTTCATGAATGCCCGGTTGGCGTTCGTTCTTTTGTTTCTTTTTTTTGTATTGAGTGATCAAACGGATGTTCTGTATATCAGGGACGTATCACGGGGGTTGAGCACCTTGTTTTAAAACGTGATTTGTTATAATTCTAATGAAAAATGAGACACATGAATATGGATTTTTTTTTAGAGGGAAATCGGTAGGTCGATTTTTTTTCTGGTAAAATCACCTTCAAATAGGTATAGTGTTATGGAATTTTGGAAAAAAACACGTTTCCAACATAAAAAGTCTTGCAAAAACCACAAAACTATGAATATCTCTACTAAGATTTTAGGAGATTATTGTCAAAAGGCCGGTAAAAAATGATAACCTGCATTGTTTTCATTCTATAAATAGTCAAACTACCTGACAAACAACCCGTTAATTCAACATTTATTGTGTTGTGTCGTAGAAAAAATTCTCTATTCAACACTTGTGTAATGTGTTGTAGGAGCTATTGCCAATTTCATTTAGGTATTTATTTATAGATTTTCGAAAAATCCATATTTAGCTAATTTAAAAAAGTACCAATATTTCAAGTGTAATAAATTATTAATTTTAAAATTTCACCATGTATAATTCATAATTGACCATACATTATTTAGTTTGTTGGAATCGGTTCATTAAGAGGATTTCAAAAATATGCAAATATACAGGGTATTTCATTGAAAAAACAACACCGACTATGGCATACTTGCGTGAATCACCCTATAAATTTACATTTATGTTTACATAACGCACAACTCAATTCAAAAGTTGGTTTCCACACTGTATAAACGAATTCAAAGGTTTTATTTTATTTGAAAAAACCTAAAGATCCAAATAGTTTGAAAACCTTGTTATAACCTTGAAAATTTCACATCTTCCAAATAGACCAATCGAATTTCTTTATTTTGTTGATGTTACCATGGTTACAGTGATTTATGATGTCGCTGGAAAATTATTCTACATAACTTGAACCATATTTTGATGTAATTTGGGATTTTCACTTCAACTTTAATTCGTTAAAAATATTTTTTGTTTCACCCTGTATAGTAGTGAAACAATCCAAAAATTATCCACTTTTATTTATCAAGTTTGTTGAGTGGTTGAACATTTTTCAAAATAAAATGATTTTTTTTATCGTAAATTTATTACTACCTACCTATTTAAATTTTTTATCCTCTAAATCTAAAGTAATAGTAGTGACATCTAATTTTAGTAATAGGAAACATACGAGAAGTTTTCTATAATTTTGAATAGACCACTGATATTTACAGTAACTAGGTGCTACAGTAATGTCATTGTACTGAAATTAAGGTCGTTCCCAAATTGTTTACTTTATTTGAGAGTGATAATAGTTGAATTCTTCCACGGTAGAGGGCGTATTGCTTATCTACTTATTATACAGTTTTGAAACTATCCTATAGATGTCGCGATGATTTATTTAAAAAAAAAACATTTTTACGTTTCAAATTGAATCCTTTATTTTCTAATAATTTCCAATTTCTTTATTTTAAGAAAATAATATTGTTATTTTCTCCCTAGTCATAATGGTAGTGTATACGAGTAACGTTTAACCGGGGATTTTAAATTGATAAAAATAGTAGTAGGTATAAAGATAAAAATTCTATTCCGAGATCAACGACTGCTATCAATTTCATTAATAAATATTTATTATGTATTTGTATATGAATCGACCTAAACTGGAATATTCAACCTGCATTATAAACACAATTCAACAAAACGTTTAGAAAGGATGAATTGGCGGCGGTTAGCGGCGGCGGCAGAATAGGCTACCTCCTTCGAGGCCATCTCCCCTCTCTCTTAGCACCCGACCATTCTCCTCACATCAGAGGCGGCCGGTATGCGATTCAATCAAATATTTTTATTTTAATTCATTGAAAAAATTGTAAAGCTATAAATAACACAAAAAGTGGTATTTTATATCTTTTATACAAGATGTCCCGAGTTATGGTTTAGAGGCAATATTTCCCTTAATTTAAAACATAATCAAACACTGTAAAAACTCAATTTCTATTTTTAAATGGCACTCCCTGTTTATTTTCATTGAAAACATGTAACATACTTGATGGTTTTTGTATATATGATGTATATATACGTATTGCAATAATTGCAGCATCTCACTTCGTGTTCTGTTTTATTGGAACTTTAGTTCTTTACGTCAGGTTATGTTTGAGCGACCGGAGGTCGCGACAAAAGAACTGACCGTTACGTTACGTTATGTTACGTTGCTTCGTTATGTGCCTTGCTTGCGTGCGTGTGCTCTCTCCTGAGTCTCTCTCTCGTTTACGAAGCAGCGATTCATATGCTTCGGCCGGGAATCGAACCCGGGCTGCCCGCGTGGAAGGCGAGTATTCTACCACTGAACCACTTATGATATAGCTGGTATTCGCAGTGCTGGTGATCTTGAATTTGTTCGGATAAAGTTTTACTATTATTTCCATAATTTTTTTTGCGCGATTGATCTTTTTTGTATATTTACAGCATCGGTTGTCAGGACGGTAGGTTGTGTTTACTGGTTTCTAAGTTTAACACGTCGGTAAGTGATTTACTTACCGTTCAGACGTCGAAAAATGCAAAATATATTTTAAACTGATCGAGAAGTATAAATATCACTTTTGACATTTCGTTCATTTCAAAGGAATTTAAATTATTTTATCCAGATTTTATTTCAATACGATCGCGCAAAAAATGGTATAAGCATCTCGAACGTTAAGGGTAATTACAACGTTTGCATGTAGATTCCTCTCGTAAAATTGGACAAAATAATATGAGGATTAAGTGGTCTAGCACATTTACTTTTCGAAATACAGGGTGTTGAAATTTTGAAAACTTGAATGTTTTAATTCGATAACTTTAAAATGGATAGATAAATTGATTTGTCATTTGGCAGGTTGTTTTTAAATGTAAAAGGGCATATTTTGATACAAATAGTAGTTTGTGCAACTAGTGTGGATATGATGGCCATATCGCACGAAGACGAAGTTTGAGCACGACGCCGCAGGCGGAGTGCTCAATCGTTCAAGTGCGATATGGACAATCCACACGAGTCGAACAGCATATTTTTTCTACGACCCACTTGAGAAAAAATCTAGAAAATAAAAATTTCTATAAACTTAAATAATATAACTTCAAATTAAAAATTTAACAATTCAATATTATGTTTCCAATAATTTTTTTGAGGTAAACATACAGTTCTTGAATGTCCAATTTGTATTATGCTACGTTTTCCCTTTTTAAATATACGATGCTGTTATAAGTAGATGTTGCCAGTCGGATTCCCTCATGAAGGGTACCGTATCATTATCTATAATAATGAATATTCTGCTAAATATTTCAAATGTCTGCCTATTTTCGTTATTATTATCTAGCAGAATAATTATTTAAAAATGAAATTAACAATAAAAAAAAACTTCTTCACGGGGAATCGAACCCGGGTCTACCGCGTGAGAGACTGGTTTGCTTACTATTCGACCACCGAGGAATATGCAATTTGTTTATCTATAACGTCAGATATATTACATAATTTTTGCTTGAAAGGAACTAAAGTTCCTACCGTGTGTCCCGCGACACGTTCTACCTTTTTGTATTTTGTAGGGTTTATTAAACACAAACCTGGGTTCAATTGCATCATTAGCTGCCTGCAGCTAACCGTTTCGTTTAAAAAAAAAATCTAAACTTCCCTTAACTATATTTTTTTTTATTGATAATATTACAAAAGGTAAAAATAAATATGTCAATGTCTAAAGGTTTTTCTTGTGCACCTTTCAACAAGCTATAAATAGATAATCCTTGTGCCGTGTACAATGTTTTAAGCTCGGGCCATACAGGGTTGAGCCTGCCGTGACCTAAATAGAGCTTCTACCAGGGGTTGATACCCTTTATTTCAGTCATTCATGATTGTAAACGAAATTAGGTCACTTCATCTCGACCTAGTGCGATCGCTTTTGAATGCGAGGGTCTGTATCCAACAGGCGATATCCTTGTAAATTTTAAATAATATTTTTGGCTTCTAAAACAATTATTTTTAACGTAAAAATAGAATACCTTCATTGACTGTTATCCCTTAAATAGAACAATTAATTTTCTACCTGGCCTATTAGTTGCAACAATGCAATTTTTCCACAGCCCCTTCTTCTATTGCACCACGTTTTTATCACCCCCCCCCACTCGGGTCTATTCACGTTCATGCCTCCCCACCGCTATTACTGTACACGTTGATTTTCAGTTTTAACTCCGCCTCTATAGAATCTGAACCAATGCCGAATCGTGTTTCGATATACCCCTACGCTGTCATCACTGACGTCATCGTCCCCCCACTATTCAGGGACACGTGGCCTACTTTTCTTTTTGACGATGAATTTTGTTATTGATGTTTTCGGTCTGGAATCTGGAATGAAGAGACTTTGCCATGGGATTTTCTATTGTTTCGCTGGAAATATATATTAAATTTTGATATTTTTGATTAAATTTAATAGGAAAATCACCCACTGTTCACCATGTATTGAAAATTTTCAGTCCACACCGAAACTTTACTAATTCGCGAAGACTCATAATTTTCATATCTGAGGTTTTTCGAAGTGGAAAATTCCTATTTTTATAGAAAATTCAATTCTGAATCGAATGGCGTAGACTAGAAAACCTTAAGGTTCCCGAGATATTAGCCAATATGTCAAGAAATGTCAAAAAGTCTCCAGGTTTTCATAAAACTCGCCATAAAATGAGTCGGGTTTTGAAAAACTTGAATTTTATTTCATTTTATGGGGTTTCAGAACAATCAAAACTTTTTATCAAGAATAACATTTTTCACTAAATTAATATTTAAAAAATCCGTTGACACGCTGTATACAACTCTTGATTAATCTTTTTAATTTTATTAATTTGCAGTTTTTCATCTTTTCTATCTCATAACAACAAATTAAAACCATTACTAGTCTTTTGTTCTGTACATAGAAGTATATAAGAGGTGGGTTGAAAAACCCCCCTGCCCCCCCTGAAAATTACAATATAGGTACAATAATTTTTCATTAGCATACTGCCTTTGGCGGCACCTTCAATGAATCTTTCTTCCAAACCTAAATCAGATAATAAAAACCAAAAACCCCCCAATGTAAAAGCTATAGCTACGTCACTGGTTCTGTATTAAATTAATTCATATCAATTAACATTATTTTCTTCCTTTAGTGACTATTTATCACAATTTTTAACATTTTTACAAATGGAAATATATATTTTGTTTTTCCAGTCTGAAGTCGTAACTGAATGGTCCTTATACAATTCTCCAACATTGAAATTCTAAATATAGCTCCGTCTTGATCCGGGGAAGGGAATATAGGGTCGAGATCGACCTATTTTAAGTACCGGGTTGTCGCCCTGTAGCTAGGCCATTCATACCTTTAAGTAGGTCACTGGGACCCGTCGACCCCCCTTCTGCGAAACGCTCAATGACGTCAGTGCATGACCCCCTCGTTATTTTCCCCTGAATTTTCGCTGCCGCGAACTGTTGACGTCACTTACGACCCATTTTCGCTCTACATGTTACATATAAATAATTTGCGAAACCATCATTGGATGCGGATATATATGTTTTATTATTTTAAATTATCTTTTTTATTGTAAAAAAAAATTTAAATTGATACGTAAAATTCAATAATTAACAAATTTTTTAATTTTTTTTTAACTTTCTACCACCATATCTCACGAAAATCATAAACTAGAAATATGAAGTAGGTGTCATATTTGAGCTAATGCTTGAGGCTAAAATTGAGGAGATTTTGAAAAAAATCCTCCCACACATTTTAGAGAAAATGGCCTAGATGTGTTGGCAAACTGGCAATTTTTTTTGTTTTTTGCTAAATAAAGGTCATGAAAATTAGTTTTTTTTATTCATCATGGATTTTTTTTAAAGTTCGTCTTGAAGCCTCTCAAGTAATATCTATGTCATGGATAAATAAATCAACTTTCTTATTCTATATACATTTTTAAAACTGTATTATGTGGCAAACTGGTAAAGGTATAATATTACTATTATTTTATGGGAAAATTACAAAGATGTAATTGTTTTCATGAAAACCATGTTAAACGTTTACTTTCATGCAATTTAGTTTCACTTATGTTGCTCTTAAGTAATTCCATTGCTACATTTATCATTACGTAAAAAAATATACAAGAAGTTTTTTTGTGTGTTTTTTTTTTATTTAGATTAATTCAAAATTGAAGTGAATACAAAATTATTAAGTCCGGATCTGCATAACCGATTTTTACAAAATTGGTATTTCCGAATGTAGTTCTCTGTAATTTTGACGTATTCTAATAAACAACGTAAATCCTAGATGACGTTGCTTGTATATTTTTAAGAAATGACTACACACAATAAAAATAAAAGACAGTGGCTTGCGGATATTTACAGGAAATAAGAAGGGGAAACAGGAAAGAAAAATGAGAAAACATTTCGGAGAAATATGGAATAGCAGAGGCGTACAAATATTTACAGGAAATATAAAAAGGGAGTAAAAAAATTTAAATGAAAGAACATCTCGGGGACATATAGAATAGCAGAGGCGTACAAAATATTTCACAATGAAAAAAGGGATTTAATTAAATTGGAAAAACGTAACAAATAACAATGAGAGGCAGTGGCTTGCGGATATGTACAGGAAATAAAAAAGGGAAACAGGAAAGAAAAATGAGAAAACATTTCGGAGAGATATAGAATAGCAGAGGCGTACAAATATTGTATAAGAAAAAAGCGAGGATAAGAAATTGTAAATATTTAATAATAAAAATTAAAGACATTGACATGTGGATATTTAGAGGAAAGATGAAAAGGGAGTAAAAAAATTGAAATGAAAGAACATATTGGAGATATATGGAATAGCAGAGGCGTACGAAACATTTCGCAATGAGAAAAGGGATTTAATTAAATTGAAAACGTAACAAATAACAATGAAAGACAGTGGCTTGCTGATATTTACAGGATTTAAAAAAGGGAAACAGGAAAGAAAAATGAGAAAACATTTCCGAGAGATATAGAATAGCAGAGGCGTACAAATATTGTAAAAGAAAAAAAGCGAGGATAAGAAATTGTAAATATTTAATAATAAAAATTAAAGACAGTGGCGTGTGGATATTTAGAGGAAAGATAAAAAGGGAGTAAAAAAAATTAAAATGAAAGAACATCTCGGAGATATATGGAATAACAGAGGCGTACAAAATATTTCGCAATGGAAAAAGGGATATAATTAAATAGAAAACGTAACAAATAACAATGAAAGACAGTGGCTTGCGGATATTTACAGGAAATAAAAAAGGGAAACAGGAAAGAAAAATGAGAAAACATTTCGGAGAAATATAGAATAGCAGAATAGCAGAGGCGTACAAATATTGTAAAAGAAAAAAGCGAGGATAAGAAATTGTAAATATTTAATAATAAAAATTAAAGGCAGTGGCGTGTGGATATTTAGAGGAAAGATGAAAAGGGAGTAAAAAAATTAAAATGAAAGAACATATCCGAGATATATAGAATAGCAGAGGCGTACAAAATATTTCGCAATAGGAAAAGGGATTTAATTAAATTGGAAAAACCTAATAATAAAAATAAAAGACAGTGGCGTACTGATATCAGAGGTAATAAAACATAAAAAGAAAAAGAGAAAAACAAAAGAAAAGTAGAGAACATCTCAGAGACATATAGTAGCAGTGGCGTACGAATATTACAAGAAAATAAAAAGACGGAATACATTACAAGGGAATAATTCGACATATCTCAGCACGCTTTTCAACTTTCCACTATACAATGGAAAATTTCTTGAAATCTCCCTATCTATGACGTACTTTCACCTTTTTCCCAATTAGTTCCAGAGGATAATGGAGGATAACATGCTCATAAAGCTCCCTATGGAGATTTTTTGTTTATTTTCGAATATATATATGTATATAATTCGTATCAATGAAATTTTCCGGATCGATCGAATGCAGCATTTCCCGGAAAACTCGAAAAACGAAAATCCAAAATGGGACGATGAACCTATCGCCTAGTTACCTACATTTCATCCAACACGTGGACTGCATCGCGGGTCGTGTAGCGAGAGGGAGGCGAGGAGTTGAAAGTAGTGGGGATAACGGTATGACGTCAATGGGGTTTTGCGCCCTCCATTCAAGGGAAGTTTTCTCCCTGGCTATAGGCAGAGCAATTGAAGGAGTTTCAACTGGTAAGGCACAAGTGTTAGTTGGTGTGCTGTGTTACTGTGAAGGTTTTTTCATTCATAGTTTTTTAATATATCGCGAAAGTGGATATTGATACTGATGAAGAGATGAAAATACAGGCCCATAATGTGTAAGTTTATTGGAAAATATAAATAATTTTTTTTTAGAAATTTTTATTATTGTTTTATTCGAGTGTGAAGTTTTGTATTTCAACTTACCAGCGCTGTATCTCAAGAAGATTACAACGTTTGTCTACCTTGATACTAAAATTATAGAAATTAGAATTAGAAATTGAATAAAAAAATAGTTTTCTTCGGTTGAGGGAAAAATAAAGTTCTATTTGATTATTTTCATTCATGACACTGAAAATTATATTTTTTAAAGGTTTGAATTTTTGGCATGTCGTTTCAACTTTCCAGCGCTGTATTTCAAGAAAACTACAACTCTACCTTATGTACAGGGTTATTCATTATACATTACCCACCCCCTATCATCGTTATTATTACTTTTAGAAAAAAAATCTCATATAAAAGTTGTTTGGCTACAGCTGAATTTTCTTAATATTCCATCAAAAGTTCAGTAGCGTGCAAATTTAAGGGGATACAAAAAATAATAGTTCTTTTTTAAATGGGAAACCCTGTACTTATATTTTCACATTTTTGGAATGGACTATTTTTTCTGATTTCAAAAATATATATGTTACCCCTACCTTGTACCGTTTTTGAGTTATGAAATGTTGTAATTACTGTAAATATGAAAAAGATAATTTATTAAAGTAAGCTATGAAAATGACAACTAATATGTTTGATAATTGACATTTTTCATATGAAGTAATTAAAATGGTTCTCAGTAAGAAAGAAAAAAGTCAAAATATATACCTATACCTATATATATATATATATATATATACCTATAGAATTTATAAATAATTTATAAAAGATATTCGAAATGTCCACCATTATTGTTAATGCATAATTGATAACACCTTCTTATATTATTTATAATAACATTTAAAAAAGAACTATTATTTTTTGTATCCCCTTAAATTTGCACGCTACTGAACTTTTGATAGAATATTAAGAAAATTCAGCTGTAACCAAACAACTTTTATATGAGACTTTTTTTTCTAAAAGTAATAATAACGATGATAGGGGGACCAAAAATCAAAAAATAAAGTAAACATTTTTTTTTTGAATTTTAGAAAAATGTATGTTTGATTAGAATATAAAATAATTTTTTTTTTATTTATGACTGAAAAATATATTTTTTAAAGGTTTGAATTTTTGGCTTGTTACTTCAACTTTCCAGCGCTGTATTTCAAGAAAACTACAATTCTACCTTCTACCTCGGTCCAAAAATCATTAAAATAAAGAAAAAATATATATTTTTTCGTATTGTAGAAAATATTATGTCTTATTTGAATATAAAATTTTTTATTTTTCACTTATAACTGAAAAATATATTTTTCAGGAAATAAAAATAATTTGAAATTTTGCTTACGTACCATTAATTCCATATTTTTTTATTTTTTTATTTTATTTATCCACATTATTATAAATTAAATACATTTTTCAATACTTATTTATTCTTTTTACGTTGTATTTTCAATGATAACTTATCTATTAGGCAATTTTTCGTTATTAATAATAATTGCAATTAAAAACTAACAATTCTACAATAAAAAATAATTTGGAATAATATCAACTTGTAGTATTAATGTACCAGTTTTCAGTAGTAATTGTTATAAATAAAATATTCAACATAGAACACTAAAGAACATATTTTTTTGTAGTAATAAACGAAAAAGTAACTTAAGTAATGGATAAATTTGAAGTAGAAGCAAATATATCGCATAAAATTGAAGAAAATCATGAAAATAACCAGGAGAGGTGAATTTTGGTTTGATTTATTTGGGAATATAATTTTTTAAACCATCAGTATTTTCTCAAACAATTTATTTATTTTTTTATCTAATTTTTATACCGCATAAAATTGAAGAAAATCATGA
>CAJUYG010000338.1:126370-166319 GCA_910591675.1 Galerucella calmariensis
ATGGGATACAATAAAAATTTTAAAAGAGGGTATTTTATCTGTGCAAATTTTCCACCTATCATGAGAGCACGAAATTTTTTTTAAATTTTTTATAAATTTGATTTGATTTCTCTATAATTTGAAAAATATATTTAATGCGACTGTGATTTATAGTAATAAATTTCAATTTTTTTTTTTCGGAAAATTGTGTACCTAATATCGTAAAATGCTTAACAAGTTAGGGTTGTGAACAATTTAAGAGAAAACAAAAATAAGGCGTTTCAGCGTTGAGCTGATCGAAGGAAAATTAAAAGACTGTTTATACGGAAATTGGAAAAATTCTCCAAGCTGACGGAATTTCCAAAAAAAAATTGGATTTAAATATTTTCGAGTAGTTGGACAAAGCGGTTTCTAGCTCAGTAAGACGCTGTGACCTTGAATCTCTCAGGTCCATTTTCCACGGTGCGAGTTGAAAGAGTTGCATGCAACTTGACGGTTTTTTCCGTTGGGCGCGTCGGTCGCATAAATTAGAACTTGCTCTATTTTCGCGTTGCGACTTGGTAACTTTTCTGGTGGATTTTGTCGTACCAACCCAAAATTTCTGTTGGCTGCTCCGCTCTGACATTGCTGTCACTGTCGATCGAGTTGGCAACCCAGCAACAAGTCGCTGCGATTTTACGCAACGTGGAAAATGAACTTTAGACAGTCTTAAATGACGGGAATTTCCGTTGGGTTGTAGATTTTTCTCATACTTTCCGTTTTTGTTGATTTTTTTAATAGTAAATTTCGCTAAATTTATTTATTTTTTAAAAAAGATTCGAAGGGACTGAAAATCGTACTTCGAATCTGAAGAATTTAATGTTCATGTGTTCTAAAAGCTGCAAATAGTGTAAAAAATGTGACTATCAAAAAAAAATATGTATATAAATATATTTACGTAAATTTTAACGTTTCGATTCACTTCTTTACATACTCAAAAATGTACATAAAAAAAATTGTAAAGATCAAATAATCGGAATTTTTCCTTTTTTAACGTATACAGAGTAAATTTACGAATTTAAAAAAAAATCTGTCATTGTAAATAGAAACAAAAAGTGTAAATCTTTTACAGATTCGAACGGTAAATATGTAAGTATTCGAGTAAATTTACTTTGTACAAAATAAAAAAAATATTTAACAATGATGGTTTTACATCATTGTACAATTTGTTGGTTTTAAAGTTGTCTATTTTCCAGGGGAGTATAACGTGGCGACATCTAGTGACGAGTATCTAAATTAGAAACTACGACACTCTCCACTAGATCGCGCTTTGATACGTTCCTCCAGAAAACGGCCATATTTACAGCCGTCAATTTCTTTTAAAGCTTTACATAATTTATGCATTGTTAACAAATTAATATGCCCATCTATGTACTGTTTTTCGTGAAACGAGGAGTTTTTGTTGATAAAACGAAGTCAAAATTTAAAAATATTGGTATATAAAAATTGTTGTTTTTTTTTGTCGAAACTCTGTATATTATATTCATCAAGTTTTGTTGACGTTTGACAATTGCAGATACCAGGAACCGACATTTAAATGGATTTTAATTGTTTAAAACCGATATACAGGGCGTTTCAGCAATTTCATACATTTTTTTCGAGACTTCTTTCTGTTTTGTATCGCCCTGTGGATATTTGTAAACTTTTGTCGATTTCAGTTGACGTTTGGCCTTGATACGACACCGAAGAACTAACTTTATCAAATTTCCATTCTTTTAAACCGATATACAGGGCGTTTCAACAATTTCATACATTTTTTTCGAGACTTCAAAGTTTTGTATCACCCTGTGAATATTTGTCAACTTTTGTCGATTTCAGTTGACGTTTGGCCATGACACGACACCGAAGAACTAACTTGATCAAATTTCCATTGTTTAAAACCGATATATACAGAGTGTTTCAACAATTTCTTACATTTTTTCAGAAACCTCCATGGTTTTGTATCACCCTGTGCACATTTGTAAACTTTTGTTGACGTTTATCCATGACGCGACACCGTAGAACTGATATTAATAGATTTTCAAAGTTTAAAACCAATATACGTGTTTTTGGAACCTTGAAACTTTTAAAGCACTTCCAATACATTTATAAACTTTTCACGATTTCTGTTGACATTTGACAATGGCAGACGCCATGGAACCAACTTTCAATCGATTTTTATCGATTTAAACCATATACAGAGTGTTTCGTATCAGTGTAACACGATTTTTTTCCAACATTGAAACTTTTGAATCACCCCGTAAACATTAATAAACTTTAACCGATTTCTGTTGACATTTGACAATGACAGACGCCATGGAACCAACATTCAATGTATTTTTCGTTATTTAACTGATATACAGGGTGTTTTATATAAATTTTACACATTTTCATTCGAATCTAGAAACTTTTTGAAGCACTCTGTATACTTTTATAAGCTTTTCACGATTTCTATTGACATTTATGAATGGTAGACATCAAAAAACCAACTTTTAATTTATTTTTATCGATTTAAACCATTATACAGAGTGTTTCGTTTCAATTTCAAATGTTTTTTCTGCAACATTGAAACTTGAATCACCCTGTACACATTAATAAACTTTTTACCGATTTCTGTTGACATTTGACAATGACAGACGTCACGGAACCAACATTCAATGTATTTTCCGCTCATTAACTGATATACAGGGTGTTTTATATAAATTTTACACATTTTCATTCGAATCTTGAAACTTTTTGAAGCACTGTATACTTTTATCAACTTTTTACGATTTCTGTTTGTCAATGGTTTGATATTAAATTAAAACGTTTTTTTTACACAATTAATTTTTTACAATATTTCTGTTATTACAAAAAATATATTTTACTGACAGATAGTTATTTACCGGTATTTTTAAATGGAAAATGTCAGCTTCGTGTATAATCAATGAACTGCCAAAAATCTCCGTGAATGTAAATAAAATGATGGTACATAGTAACGACAATACAAATTTAAATAAATCATGAAAATTATTTAAAAAAATTCAGTGTTCTATATTCAAATATGGTTAGATTGAAGTTTGCCTTTTAAAATGGCAAATCTTATTCCACTTTCATTAAAAAAATCTGTAACTGTTATTGTTTCAAAGTTTACCCGCTAGATGTCCAAAAATTTAAATCAATTTTGACATATAAGAGACATCTGATTGACAAGTACAAACTATAAGTGTCAATGAAATTCATAGATCGTAAAGTAGAGAGCGAAATTTACACAGAACAAATTTTTATGGGGTTTTATACTTTCAACTTTAAATAAAAAAAATAAACTAAATGAAATTGTTGCCCCAACTGTTCTTTTATCCAAATAAATGTGTCTCCATTACAAGATTTAGCAATATTTTGCAACATAATCTTTCCAACAAACCATATCTGACGACATAATCTACTTGCACCGTTGTCAGTCGTTCAATAAAAGACAATCTCTTTCGCAGTGTTGTCGGATGGTGTAAAATATTCGTGAATGTTTGGAAATTTTATATTTTTTAATAATAAACACTGTAAAGTCGTCTTTACTTGCGGATTTTAAAAAATGTTGAAATAATATGTTGTTGACTGTGTATAAAACGTGTAAAAAGTTCGAATTGATCATTTTAATTCTGATTTTTTACAAGTTAATTCCATAATTATCTAAATGCAATCGATATAGAAAGAAAAAAAAACTTAAGTGTATATATATATATGTTAATAATAAAAAAAAAGAAGTATGACATGGCTTATAATTAAAAAAGAAATGTGTGGATGATATTTTAATTGAAATAATATATTAAGAATAAATAATAAAGAATATGTTAATAATAATATTTCGTTTTAATTCAACTCCCTCACAATTTCATAAAGAACCACTAAAATATCAAAACTAACCTCACATTTTTCTATTATATATTATCCGATCTAATAATCCTATTCTTTCAAATTCATTGCTTCGTTAATCATTTCCTCAGTCTTCAACCAAAGTTTCGTTGATATATTATCATAAAATATCACTTTGCTGTTGTAATGTTTGCAATCCCTGTATAATAACCCAGTTTCATTTTCTAAATCTGGATCCGTAGCACAAAAAAGTGGTGTCTGGGCACCCTAAAATCAAAACAGTATAAAAACTGTTATTAATTTAATCAAATTTCACTAACCTGTGTAGTACTTCTCATAAAAAAGAAAGCAACCGGTGCTACAACAAAGAAATGGTACCATCTGATAGTATGTCGGAACAATCCTGTATAAACCCATCCAGGGCAACAAGCATATACATTAATATTTTTTTCTTTGGTCTTCCTAGCTAGTTCCTGTGCAAAATAAATATTGGCTAGCTTTGAATTGGCATATAAGTTTGCCTTGCTGGTTAATTTTTCATTATTCAAGTCATCTAGATTTATTACCCCTCTCTCATGTAAAGAAGAGGCTACAACTACCACTCTACTTTTCCCGGATGAAAGACTCAACTGATCAAGCAAGAGGTTTGTTAAGTAGAAATGTCCTGCATAATTAACTCCGAAATGAATTTCAAAATGATCAGAAGTTTCTAGTCTTGTTGAGCTAGGGTGTGAAACTCCAGCGTTGTTTATTAAAATGTGTATTTCTTTGTAACTCTTTTTTATTTCTTCTGAGAAGCTTTTTATTGATTTTAATGATGACAAGTCTAACTCCATAGGGATCTACAGATAAATGAACGTTACAAATTATAAAATTTTAGCAGTAAAAACTTACGACAATAGCATTGTCCATATTCTGTTGAATTGTTGTACATGTTTCTTTAGCTTTCGTTAAAGTTCTGCAAGCTAGAATGACTTGTGCTTTTCTTCTGGCTAATTCTTTGGCTACTTCGAATCCGATGCCTGAATTTGCGCCGGTTATTATAACGGTTTTTCCGTCTAGTTGTACTTTATTAATGCATTTACCCCACTTTGATTCACGATATTTCCTTATAAACGCCAACAGCAGAATAGTAGGGAAAAAATAATACATGAGATACCCCATCCTTTGATGAATAGAAATAAATAGAAAATTAAGCAGACCAGATGCCAATGTGAAATATAAATTGAATTAGACTATAAAAGTGTCTTCTTTATATCATTTGTATTATTTTCATTTTCAAATTAAAATTATTTTTCTGAAACTGTCATCAGTCATGTGAGATGACAGCGGTGTCCTTGCTTTAGTTAAAAGTTAGCTACTTGAAGTACTTGGGCTTCAAATAATTTCTTTATTTACTGCTTTTTCTGTATTTTTGTTAATTATTTGGTAATTTTCATTTATTTGTTTATTATTTTTATATTATTATAGGTTAAAAGCGATATGTTACATTACAACTGAGTAGATCAAATGTACGGTAGCTACATGTCAAAGGACACGTCATTTTTTTGTTTCGAGTAGTTCAAATTGTCAAACCAAGAAAATGTTGACGTAGGAGGGTACAAGTTGACATATTTGAAAAATAATTGAAAATTAAACAGAATATATTGAAATGTTGCGACCCTCCTGGAGTTCAATTTTAACAGTATTATTTTTTTTATTAATTTTCAAATCAATTCATAGTCTTTTTGGTATATTTCAAGTGCCGGTATGCGAAAAGGGAGATAGATGTTATAAATCATACTTACATACAAATCCCAAACTCGACCTATATGTTTTTGTATCCGATAATTCTAGATCTGGAAACCACCATGAAATTTTCCATTTAAATGATTTTGATTACAAATCAATATTAGAAAAGTAAGTAGGATTATTGTAAGATTAATACAAAAAAATCTAAATATCTATTTTTCAGGCAAGTAACTCTTGAAATATCGAAATCTGCTCGTAAGAATGGATCTATTATTATCCATTCTGTCTTGGCTCCATCTAAAACTAGACGTACAGAAGATTTTGAAGATATAATAAACCTACCAGATTCTACTTACATCAAAAGTAAGCTAACAAAATATTCCATTCCAGTTAGTACTACTTTCAACCTCCTTCAAGAAAAAGGAAAGACTGTGAGCTGGAAACCTGTAACTCATCTCCGATCTAGATATTCTGTGATAATGTGTACTGATGACATAGTCATTCCCCATTCAGCCGTTCCAATGGAAATAATATCAGATTTTAGAATAAACAGACAGAAAGAATTTCTACCACTGTTTCACCCAGACATTATTAACATGAGAATGAAAGATTTGATTGAAATCACCCCACAAACAACACATCTAAACTTCACTTACATTTATACTCCAACTTCAATTGGGAAAATGAGATTCTTAAGACAGATTGGATTAACTTTGCAACAATCTCTTGACCTCGGTTTTACTGAGAAAGATTTGGACGAAGTAAAAGCAGTTTTTGCAGATACTAACTTGTATTTATTGTGTCTTACAATGTTTGTAGGAAGTGTTCATGTAAGTAGTTTATTTCTAAATAGAATAGATCTTTAAAATACTATTTGTAGCTTCTACTTGATTTTCTATCGTTTAAAAACGACGTTAGCTTTTGGAAATCGCACAAATCCATGGCAGGACTGTCTTCAAGAACTGTTTTATGGAGGGCATTTTCTCAAACGATAGTTTTTCTTTTTTTGTTGGATGAAGGTACTTCTCTTCTAGTCGTCATACCTAGTGGTATAGGTACTTTAATAGAAGTAAGTTATTTATTAAATAAAAAAGAATTGTTTATATTTAATTATTTAAATCTTAGTTTTGGAAAGTGAGCAAAGTATTTAAAACTACTTTAAGCTGGAGAGGTTTTAAATTTAATACAGAACGAAAAGAATCTGATGATGAGAAAAAGACCAGAGAATATGATGAAGAGTGTATGAGATATTTGAGTTATTTATTGTATCCACTCTGTGCAGCTGCAGCTGTTTATTCTTTGATTTATCAGCCACACAAAAGGTAAGAAAAGTAACAGCTGGATTATTTAACTGTTCTAAATAATTATCTAATTTCAGTTGGTACTCCTGGACCATCAACAGTTTAGTGAACGGAGTCTATGCATTTGGTTTCTTATTTATGCTTCCTCAGCTGTTTATTAACTATCGTTTGAAATCTGTAGCGGCTTTGCCTTGGAGGGCTTTTACTTACAGGGCGTTCAATACTTTTATCGACGATATCTTTGCTTTTATCATCACCATGCCCATAGCCCACAGGGTAGCTTGTTTTAGAGATGATGTTGTATTTTTAATATATTTATATCAACGATGGTGAGTAGATGTTTTTAAATATTTTTTTTTCAGTTAAATTGTCAGTTTGAACACCCTGTATCTCGTAGATTTACTTACTTTGTCTAGGTTTTGTAGAATTTTCTTTTATGGTCTCTTTTTAGGTTGTACCCTGTAGATAAAACTAGAATTGATGACATAACTGGTGAGAGTATTGTTGTTGAAGAAAAGAAGAGTGATGAGAAAGAGAAGAAGAAGGGGAAAAAGGATAATTAAGGAGTTGAGATTTTGTTTATTTTTTAATTAATAAAGTTTTTTTTTGGTTATTTTTGTTTATTTACATTTATTCCTTTAAAATGTTTTCTCAATTATTGAGTTTATTTCATTTCATTTAATTTGTAAATTTTTTTTATTAAAATCAATTAAACCTTGAGATTATTCCCCAAAAAATAGCTAGTGGTAAGTTTTTTGTTGTATTGTGTTTTTGTAATTATTAAAAAATACTTAAGCCGAAAAAAATGCTACACAATAAGTAACTACTTGGCTGAATTATTTAATTTTATTGTGAATTATTATAGAGAACATTTCTTACTCCCCTCGTATACGCTTCAAAATCAGATGGTTTAAAAAAATGGCGAACGTGCCAGTGATAATTAAATCTGTCCAATATTTACACAATTATTTTGTTTAGTTTGCATATATTGTTTGATTATTCATACAAATTACGTTTCCACATGGATATTTTTTGCATTGGAATCAATTTATACGAAACTCATATTACCTACTACCAGATATTTTTCAAAAATAATATAATAGAACAAAAGTATCGACAATTTTTTTCGCATTATACCTAGTTCTTCAGATAATAACTATTCGGTGTATAAACCTATAATTAGTGTTATTTCAATAGAAAGTTTCCATAATGGAAAGTAGGTAGGGTAGGTACTCAAAGTGAGTACATAAAATGGCGAATGCGCAGAGTTTACTCAAGGTCATCGCACGTAGGCTTTTCCGTATTTTTTATTAAATTATTACTATTTAAGACTTAAATTTGTGTTATTTTGGGTCGAATATATATTTAAATAAGTTATCAAGTACGTTTCATACTATTTAACCTCAGCAAATATATTAATTTAATAAGTAAATATAAATTAAATTAATTCAGTGCTAGGTAGTTTCTTGTATATCCAATAAGACAACCAGGCATGACGTCATTTTAAAACTAATAATTAATAAAATTATAATTTACGTACGTTAAACTTCATGGAAATTATAGAACAGAAGATATTGAAATATAGTACTGAATTATTTATTTTTAAAGTTGAATATTTTATCATTTATCCAACTAAAAATATTTCAACCAGTAATCCAATGAAGTGATAATGTTGAATTACATGAATAATACACAAATATATAACTATTTATATAAATATAATGATTTATTTATTTGAATTATTGATGTTTTTGATGTAATTATTAATATGAAAACGAAGGTTATGGAGAGATTGGTTAATTAATTTATGTCGCTAAAATTGGTACTATTTAGCTTTGCAAGAAACTGGTGGCGCCCCCTGTCCCCTCCACCAAAATTTTATTTTTCTTTATGTCATCAGTTATGGTGGAAGCGCAACAAGTGTTTTGTATTTAATAGTTTAAAAGACACATGTGTGCTTGTTGAACGTTACGAGATCGTTGTTTTTAATTAATTATACTTTAAGTATAGATTTAAAAGACTATTTAATGTTTTCTTCGTCCGGAACACTTATGAAAACTTTCGCGAAAGTTGTACAGTGTCAGGGCTTGGTGCTATCCATTAATGCCACAATAGTTTGCCAGAGAATAAAATGAAGAAAAAGCCTCAGCCATGCACGAGACAAGGTAAATGTAGTACTAATATTAAAAGTTTCTTGAATAATCTTAAAGAGAATGATCTACATTTTGAAGATAATCAGATAACTCAGTGTGTATTTTTGGGAGTGTTGAGGCTGAAACCTGTGCCTTCTGTATTTTCAAGTAATAACGTGCCTTCTGTAGCTGTAGAAAATAAGTCTAAACGATTTAAAAATAATAATAGTACTAAGGAGGTTAACAAAAACCTGTCAAGAAAAAAGGACATTAATAAAGTTATTAGTGGTAGAATAGGGAAGAAAAATCCCGAAAAAATAAAAGCTTCTATCAAAAAGCTCCCCACTAAAAAACCTGTCATTAAATTAAACTTCAATATGAATAGAGGGAAAAAAGATTCTTCATCTACTAATGTACCTGAAACTGTTAGAATACTGCCAGAATCATTAACCAAAATAACCCCAGAATCAGTCTTCACAAATCAAACTATAACTTTAAATCCCATAACGACTGTTCCAACATTCAACCCTGTCCAAAATCTTTTTGATAAGCTCAAACAACAATTAGATGGTAGACGTAGTACTGAAGTTAGTAAAGAAAGTTTATTTTTCAATGAACTATTAGATATAGGTAACATACAGTCTTCCAAAAAGCAAAAGAAGTCCAATAAAAAGAATAAGTCTGATAGATTAACTATGCCTACTACACTGCCTTCTAGTAGTTCATTTTCTGATAACAGTTATCATTCTTCTAACAGTAGTTTTAATACTAAATCAGCAGAAGATGTTATTTTATTTAAAGATAATAATGTAGAAGATGAGGAGGATTGTGAAGTACTTTTAAATTCTGGACCAATGCCTAGTTTTGTCTTACAATCAAATAATAATGATGTTATTTTAATACCTGATGACACTTCTAATAGATCTTCTCCTAATAGAGATTTAATTGTCATTGAAGATACGAGAAATGTTAGAATGTCTCCTCGGTTGAACAAAAATGATCAAAACAGTACCCAACAAAGTGATATAATTAATGTAGAGGATGGAGAGAAAAAAATTATGAAAGAAAAACCTATTAAGAGAAGACGAACACTTATGCCTTCAGCTATTCCTTCTATATTTTTTAATACACCAAGATTACTGAGATCAGAATTAGGGCAGAAAAAAGGTTCACTTGAAAATAAAACTTTAAAGAACATGAAACAAGAAAAACCCTTCACAAAACCAAAAAAAGATATAAAAACAAAAAGTACTGAAAATTTAATATATGAAGTGGTCAAAATTACTGATTCTAATGAATCTAATTTTCAAGATCAAGTAGTGGTTGTGGAAAATTCTCCTCCAAAAGTAGAACCACTTATAATAAAACTGAAAAAATCCACAGAAAAAAATATCACAGATCAAAATGGAAATGAGAAAACTCAAAAAGCTGCCAAAAATCTGTTCTTCCCTAGATTATTAAGATCTGATATCCATCAACAAAAAGAAATTAAAAATTCAAACAAAGCTATAGAAACAATTACTTCTGATTTGGATACATGTGAAATAGATTTAATAGATGTTTCTCCAGGCAAGATAAGTGTAAAGTCAACTAAAGATCTTTTTGAAGACAATACTAATTTAAGTTTACCAGATAATAAATGTAAGAAGACTGAAAAATCACCTTTAGGTGTTCGAAGGACACTTAGATCAGATGTTTGTCAAGATGAAAGTAGTTCAAATGTAATTAATATTGAAGATATACAAGAAACTATAGAAATAATAGATAATAATATACAAGAAAAAAATTCTGTAGACCATAGACAATTGAGGACTGCTGATAAAGCAGATGAACCAGAAATTATTGATGTTGATAAAAATATTGAGAAGCAATTGACATCTGAATCAGTTGAAATTATAGATGTTGATTTATATGAAGAGAAATCTAAGAATGTTAATAATAATAATGATGAAATTATTGATATAAATGAAACTGAAACAATTGAAAATCCATCTACTATTGAATCAGAAAGTGTTCAGCATGATTTAAGTGAATCAGATGTAATAGATGTTGATAAATCTGAAGATGAATCTACAAAAAATCTTTCTAAATTTAAAAGTATTGCCGTAGTTCAACCTATGTCAAGACAACTGAGAACACCTCAGAAAAAAGTGATTGAAATTGTACCAAAGGAAACTGTAAATGTAACTCCAGATAAATCCAAGAATATTAAAAAATCACCTAAAAAGAAAACTGGAGATGTTGAAGCTCAAGTTTGTATCATTGAAGACAAACCTAATGTTACTGTATCATCCGAAAGGAGACAATTAAGATCAGATGATACACAGAAACTTCCAAATGAGACTTTAGATCAAACAACTTCAACTCCTAAGAAGTCCAAAGCAGATGAAGCTAAAAATAAGGAAGTTTCAGTATCAGATATAGATTTGACTCAGGATAAGTCCAAAGATAATGAGGATACAATTTCAAATATAGATAAGAGTATGAAGAATATCAAACTAGATGGAGATATAGATAAGGAGGTTTCAGTATCAGTTACTGATTCAGCTCTGAAGACTTCCAAGACAGATGGAGCTGAAGCTAAGGGGGCTTCAATATCAGATAGTGATTTAGCTCTGAAGAAGTCCAAGATAGATGTAGCTGAAGCTAAGGAGGTTTCAATATCAGATAGTGCTTTAGTTCTGAAAAAGTCCAAGACAGATGGAGCTGAAGCTAAGGAGGCTTCAATATCAGATAGTGATTTAGCTCTGAAGAAGTCCAAGACAGATGGAGCTGGAGCTAAAGAGGTTTTAATATCAGATAGTAATTTAGCTCTGAAGAAGTCCAAGACAGATGGATCTGGAGCTAAAGAGGTTTTAATATCAGATAGTGCTTTAGTTCTGAAGAAGTCCAAGATAGATGGAGCTAAAGCTAAGGAGGTCTCAGTACCAGATACTGATGTGGATAAAAATACTGCTCAACCAAGAACTTTGAGATCAAACTTTGATCAAAAAGAAGGAGTTGAAGAGCAAAATGTAAAAATTTCTGACATGGAAAAGTCTAAAATTAATATGGTTGTAGAAGGTAAAGTAAGGATGCTGAGATCAAGTAATGTTGGAGAAAGTTCTGATGAAATGATACAGAAAGAAGTGCAGGATAAAGAAGCTGATGATACTAAAAAAGATCATGTAGAAACTGGCAATGTTATAGAAAAATCTGAAGCTGTTAAAGGTCCTGGAAATGTTAAAAAGAAAAATAAGAAGGTTATTATTAAGAATTCTGTGAAGAAACCATTAAAGTTGAAGAAAATTAAGGGAAAAACTGGAAAAGATATGAAAAATAACAAAAATATGTTGCTAAAATCCAGAAAAATGTTGAAGAAGAATGTACCACTTGAAAAATTGGGAAAAAAAACTGCTGATTATCAAATAATTAACCAAGCAGATTTAATAGTGAATACAACCAGAAAACATTGTAAAATAAATACGTTGGAAGTTGAACAAGACATTCTGAATCGTCCTGGAGTGGGTAATAATACTGAAAAAAGTAAATCTAAGGAAAGACTTTCAAAAAAAAATGTAGTTAGTCAGAATCAAGTAGATTTTGACGAAGTTGAAACGGCCAAAGCTACGACCACCAAAGAAACGAGCGAAAAAGTACCAAAAAATAAAAAATTGATACAACAGAAGAAGTTAACGATGAAACTAGTGAAAACTATGAAGAAAGTGGGTCGTCCAAAGAAGTCTGTGTGTTCAAAAGTTCCGGTTGGGGGGTTCGAGGTTCATAATAAAAAAACCGCTGATGTGGTTATAATGAAACAAGCCGAAACGTTGATAGTTCATACCAAAAGAGGTACGTCCAAACCAAACGTAGAAAAAACGTTAAAGGTTAAAGAAGAGTTGAATGGTCAGAAAAAATTGGGGAAAAGAAAAATTTCACTTAAAACAAAAAAGAAGTCTAAAAGGAAACAGGAAGATCTTAACGTGATTAAGATTGTTCCTGAAAAAAGGACTAAGAAGCAAGGGAATATTTCTCCGAAAGTCCTTAGATCCAGTTTGAATCCAGTAATTAAAGAAGAAATTCCCGCAGTACCGATTGTAGAAAAAGTTGTGGCTCTTATACACAGTGAACCAAGACCGAAAGATTTTTATAAAAACGTTGATGAAGCTGAAGAAATTGTCGATAAAAACCAACCAAGGACATTAAGATCGCAAAATTTGGACGATACTGAAATTAAACATAATAAAGAAAGGAAGAATAAAAAAAATTTGCTGAAAAAAAGTAAGGTTATTTCTAAGAAAAAAGAAAAGGTTATAGCCAAATCAAAATTGTCCAAAATCCCAAACAAACAAAAATTGATCAAAAAATTGAAAAATAAGCAAAGAAATAACAAAACTACCACTAAAAAGCCTCGAAAGTCGAAAATTGACTGGCAGAATAACGATATAATCGAAAGAATTATACAAGAGATTAAAAACACCATTTTTAAACAAGGTTCCACTGAAAACATCCGCCGTCGAACAACAGTAGTAAAGGCCAAAAAAACATTTAAACAGAAGACGAAAATGGTGAAAAAAAAGAAGAAGAAAGTTATACAAGCTGCTAAAAAGAAAATGCAGCAAACAAAAGAGGCTTTAAAACGTCGATTAAGAAGTGCCAGAGCTAAGCCTACCGTAGACACAGCTACTAAAAATGAAGTAGACGATAAAAAAGAAGAAGTAATAACGAGCAAGAGTTCTGTGATTATTATCAACGAAGTTACAGTACCAAAACCCGTAGATATAGTTGAAAGAATTGTTGATAAAGATTCAGAAATGTTAACGACAAAAAAGGATATAACAGTTTTCGATTTCGAAGAGTCAGAACCGGAAATGGTACCGTTAAGACCTCCTAAACCTAACGAAAATCCCGAAGACGCTGTTAACACGGAAACAAACGATTTAGAACCACAAAATCAACAGGAACCACCAAAAAAACTTCTCTATTCAGTAATACCCGTCGATGAGAAAGAAAAACAGAATTCTCGCATTACAGATCCCGCGGAGTTTGACAAAAGAATATTTTTCGACAACCCCTCAACTTCGCAAGTCCAAAAAAAACGTTTATTCTCGGAAATTCTCGTATATTCAGACGAAGAAGAAGCGACAACCACCAAACGCGTACCGGAAGTTGTAGAAAAGGCAAAACAAAAAGAAGTTTCCATAGAAAGCGGTCGTAAAAGGAAATTGCTCATACCCTTTTTAGATGACGATGGTAAACCTCGAAAATTATGGTCTATTATAGACACCCCTCCTGTATCTCCTAGAAAACAAGCTACACCGCCTAGAACTCCGGAAATGACGACACAGAGTACTACGGAAAAGTCCCCGGAACCGAGTACTTCTTCGGATAAAAAATCTCCGATGAAACAGCCGACTATAATCGAGATGTTCAGTAAAGTTTGGATGAAAAAGGAAAATCCGGCCGTTAAAACCTTGTCTGAAGAACAAGAAGTGTTTTCCAGGCCGTTACCGCGTAGCGCGACCGTATTGGAACCGGTACCACCAAGCCCTGCGAGAGACAGACCCGAAGACGACGACAGTGATACGGAGAGTCGAGTGGAATGGATACCGGAAGAATATGCCGAATACAAATATAAATATTCCTCCAATAAGATGATGCAGTACAAGCCGATTTTCAAGTGTAAGATTTGTATGATGATGTTGCCCTCGTACTATAAGTTGTTGAAGCATCGAAAGGAGCACGAAAAGCAGGACAAGCCGTATAATTGTCCGCAGTGCGGGACCGATTTTGCCAATGTCGATGATTTTTCTGCGCATCTCAGAATTCACAAAGGTAAGTTTTTTCTTTTATTTCTATGAATTTAATTTGATAAAAAAGAAGAATTGTTTGAATATTTTTGACATAATACAAGCTGGTAACGTCATAATTTGACGGGAAGTTACAGTGACAAGTGACAGATACTAATTGAGAAACCGTTTATATTTTGTAGAGGTATTTAACAATATTTATCTTTTTTTTCATATTCAATACCCATCTTGCTCTAAATTTATCATACATAACCAAAAAATATATAATTATTCAACCATAAGCAGAATATAATTTTTTGTGGTGGATGCGGCCGAACAAAAAGCACCTCCGCCAATTTAAATACCACGCAAGATTTTTCAGTCGACTTCTCTATAATCTAAAAATGGTACATATGTCGGTACCAGGGATGTTGCGAACATTCGCATCCGCATCCGCAAATGCGGAGCTTCCGCATAGATTTGGACATCTGCATCTGCATCCACATCCGCATTAATCAGTGCGGATGTTCATGCGGATGCGAATATTTTTATACATATTTTTTACACCGATGACTGAAGAAAAGATTAAAGATTACATTTTAAAGATGATAAATACTAAGAATGACGTTTTTGAATCTCTTAATACCAATCCCGAAAGAGCTAAGAGAATAAAAATGTCTGATTGCACGGAAAATGATATGGAACAACTAAGAACAGGGACTTCAGGTTTCAACAGAAAGTCATGTTTACAAAACGACCTTGCTATGATATTAGATTCGTCGAGTGAAGACGAGAGTACAGAAATGCCAGATAAAATTAGCATTGAAGCTGTACTCAAAAAGGAGTTACTCGCTTACCGCACTAAAAAGAGAATTAATTAATGTGGATGAAAATCCTCTAAATTGGTGGAGTGTTCATAGAGAGGAATTTGAGGTATTATCGCCGATAGTTCGAAGATTTTTATCCTCTCCACCGGGCAGTGTTCCTAGCGAACAATTATTTAGTAGCGCGGGTTTTATTTATGAACCTCTGCGTAATCGCCTTGAACCAGAAAAGGCGGCAATACTCCTGTTCATTAAGTATAATGCTCCTATTTTTAATTTTAATTACTAATATACCAATAGGTGTTTAATATATACTAATGTTTGATTTAATTACAATAAAAATATTAATAATTAAGTTATCATTGATTTAATTCTTCATTAATAGACTTTATTTACATAATAATGGCTGAAATGATGATGGTTTACATAATATCTTAAACATCCGTATCCGCATCCGCATCCGCGGATGTGAGCCCTCAAAACTCCGCATCCGCATTCGCATCCGCGGATGTGAAAAAATCAGCATTCGCAACATCCCTGGTCGGTACCAAAAATATCTTTTTCCTCTACCGCGAAGCATTCGAAGACCTCTTGCAAAGTAAATCACTTTTTCCCCTTCTCAGTGTTGTTTTATTTTTATTAGTAATCTTCGGTAGCGTTCGGTGGAATTCGAGGACATTTGTTCACGCTTTGATGATTAAGATTATTTAATTGGTATAACTACCAGGGGAGATTGATTAGTTATGCCAGGGTTGACTGAAGTAGTGTTCAGTGAAAACCGCACTTCTCTATCTCTTCTGAGTTCGAAGATATTTGCATTTAATTTTTTTACTATTGGTCAAAACAATTGGTGGTTGCCTATGTTCCTGGCGCAACCACCAAAATTTTAAATTATGTTTTATTTATATTGGATTGATAATATCTACATCCGTCATATCTACATAAATGTATCTCGGTTTTATCTCCTACTTATTAATGTTTATAAACTTTCATTTTACGAAAAATCTACGTTATTCTAGAAATAGAATGTGTTATCTTGCTCTATATATTTTATTAATAAATTCGGTGTCAATGAAGCAGAATTATTTACATTTAAATATTTAACTCATTCACTAAAATAATAATTTGAAGATAATATTTTTAAGCTGGCTACACTGAGATTTATTTTGACTTCGCACGGCGTTGCCAACATGTAGAACACTTTCTGTAATACATAAATAAAATAAAGTACATATTAAGAATTTACTTAATTATGTACAGCTTCCATTATATTAACAACAATGTCCACTTTTACTTATTAACTATCGTGCTTCTGCAACGTATGTACGCCAAACCACAGCAACTTAATTTTACAAACAATTATTTAAATAATATAATATAAAATTTACTAAAATACATATTTAGGGGATATTAAAAAACATCTGGCAACACCGATTAGTGCATTCTCTCCCGTTCGCATTCACCAGAATTCACCTCCGCCATCTTAGTTTCACTTGACGTACGCAACAAGTGTTTAACACCCAAGTTTTTTTCATTTTATTGATAAACATTATCAAAAACAAACATTTTTACAATTCAATTTATTGAATTAAACAATTAAGTCGTTAATCTACAATCTACATCCACCCTTTGCTTGATATCTATGTAAACAGCTGATATGTCGACAAAAAGAAAAGGAATACAAGGAAAGATACAAAAGCCTAGAGCAAACACAACGAAAATAAACAATCCCAAAAGGAATGTATCTAATAAAAAATCGGGTTTAGCTTTAGCTGATATTCGAAAAAAATACCAGGATGAGTTTGATGCAATTGCGGGCAAATGTACAGAACAAGAAATCAAACGAAAAGGTAGACCTAAAGAGAAACCTAGCATTAAAAAGGATGATAACGGAAATACTCTGAAATTCGATGCTGTTCTCATTAAAGTCAACGATAAAGAGGTTTTTTCAATTCCAGAATATCCTGACATAAGAATTAAAGTTGTTAAAGGGGGTGAGTGATAATATGTCAACAAACTCTAATGCTTTAATTTCGATGGAAAAGGTATGATTCAACTGAGTAGATATTTTCTGAAAATTTAGATACACATAACCAATTCGTTATAGGTATTGTATCAATGTTTATTTACTGTATAAATAATCTATAAAAGTACAACAACTAATTACATAGATTATTTTTTAAATCCCAATTTCCCAGTTATGTTGAAAGCGTTTACAATTAGTGTGATTCTATATTGGTATTTGAATATTTTTTGATATAATTTAATTTTTAGGTAAACATCCCTACAAGTGCTCGAAATGTGATGCTGGATTCTGGACGAAAAGTGCCTATGAAGCCCACATTCCCGTCCACATCCTTAAAAAGGCTAAGCAACCAGTCAAAAAGTTCCGATGTGACATTTGTGCTAAAGAATTCAGCAAGCTCTGCGACGTAGAAAGACATACCCGAGTCCACACAGGAGAAAAACCATGTATATGCAACATTTGTAATAAACGTTTCCAGCAGGCTCACAATCTAAGCAAACATTTAATAACACATTTACACATCAAACCGTTCCATTGCGAGATCTGCAACAAGCAGTTCGGAAGAAATGATGTTCTCAGACGACACCTTTTGACACATTCAGTAGACAAACCAGTCAAATGTTGTGTATGTTTCAGAGGTTTTATAAGACACTCGCAATTATTACAGCACATGAGTCGGAAACATCCTGACACCCCCATCGATGATTTGAGAGAACAGTTTGGTGATGATGAAGATTTAAGTGACAACAGAGAAGAGTTTGATGAACAACCAAGCGGTTCATCGGAAAATAATGGTAGTATAAAAACAGAGGCTTAGAGTAGTGAAAAGTAGTGAAAACATCTCGTTTTAAGGTTAAGTGGGGTTATCGTGAGTTGAGTTTTAAGATTAAGTGGAGTTATCGTGAGTTGAGTTTTAAGATGGTGCTTTGGGTGAGTTTATATTTGTTGCATTTACGAAATGGAAAGATGCAGATGATTCCAGGTCAGTGATTTTATAGAAATTGAGGAATATTTGATGTTTTTAAGGTATTTAAATTCAATTTTTTACATTTTGCAAAAGCAACATATTTTACAACACCCTTTTAAAGTAATTAAGGCCCTTAAATTATTCATTATATTTTGATTTTAATGGTTGAAATTACTTATTGTTAATAATGTGCCTTAGATTTATCGTTTTGAAGGTTATGATAAGAATTGGCACTCCCAAAGAACATAATTTAAAAAAAAAATTCTAATTTATGATGAATTGCTTAATTGGGTTTGATTTTTTTTAATTTTAACTAAAAACGTAAATTCAATAAGTCTGAATATTATTTTTTAACTTTGTACATACATTAAGCAAAAGTTGGGTTAGAAATTAATCGTCATTTTGCTTATGAATTATGAACCAATTTAATTTTTATTTCTTTTTATTATTTATATATACAAACAATACTTTATATAATATATATTTATTTTCTTTGGGTGTGTGTTGGGACTGTATTTAAGAATATAAATGTTGATTTTTTTTAATTTTTGTGGTACTTTTTTTACCATTCTAAAAAATGCAATTTGAGTTTTCGAGATTATTTAATTCTTATTGGGAGTTTGTTTAATTTTTGATATATATTCTCTACTAAGAGTGCATTTTAAATAATTTTTTCTGATCTTTTGCTTCATTTCATTGAAATGCATATTTTTCTTTTGAAAAACATATACTGGGAGATATCATTATTATGGTATTGTGAAATAATATGCTTCTAATGAAATAAATTATTAATTTATAATATTTTGTTTAAAAAGTAAGTAATATATTTTTAAAATGGTACTTACCTATTATTCTGTTATAAAAAAATGTTATATATTGTGTAATATATTCTCTACTATGTAGATTGTTTAAAAAATAAACAAATTATGTATAGTTGTACAACCATAATTAGTTTATTTTACCTAAATTTGCTTTAAACTCAGTTTCATTTCATTATTATTGGTCACATTTTCTTTCTGGGTGTTGTTGGAAAGTTATAATTTCATTCGATACTGTAAGGTCACATTTTTGTATTGTTTTGCTGTCTTTTGGTAATCGGAACATACATATATACTTGCAAACATGCCAATTTTGTCAAAGCATACAAATCTTCTCCTAGTAACATATCCTTGTTATGCTCTGTCTGAATTTATTCAAAAATGTCGATAGAAATGTGCATAAATCAAATCGTGCAAGTAAAATTTAAATTTTCTAAAATATCTCTTGTGAAATTAACTGTGATACAATTTAAATTTAAAAAATAAATGAAACTGACATTGACACATTCACTGCACAGGGGGCACATAGTGACGATTGACCGTGCGCCACCTATTTACAATCACTGTGTGCCAATCAACGCCTCTCGGGCGGTCAACGTCATATTTTTGTTTGTTTATTAGGTTATGAAATTATTTTTGTTGTTAATACATTAAAAAAGTAAAAAATGAACATGGTTTAGTGAGAATCAATATTACTGAATACGATTTTTTTTTTAAACCAAGCCCGACAGGTTCTGCACTGATCCTTATCAAAACAAATCCACGCTGACCGGATAAATGTCTTTGCCGTTCTATTAGAACTATACAAGAACGCCTCTCCGGCGGTCTCGTCGTTTTTATCGAATATCGAAATCGAACGCCCCTAGGGCGGTGCTGGCAGCGAATGTGTTAATTTAAAGCAAATTGTTAACTGTAGACGTTTTATAGTATCGACATTATACAGTGTGTATTACTAAGTTTGAACCATATGCAAGCATTTTTAAATATTTTTTAAGGATAGAAGTTTACTTTTAAATGGTTTCTACTAAAGTTAATACACTATAATATATATTTAATATTTTTTAAACGTTCTATACATAATATAAGTGGATATTCTTTTTATTTATTTATAATATGTACATCGTTATCCATTGTATAAGATTGGTTTTTCATTTTTTACTTAGAACACAGGATAATGATGTACGATATTCTTTGAAAGTTTGATAGAATGTGTAGTTTTTGTTTCTTAAAGTGTAAATAAAAGTATATGACCAATATTCTAAATAAACAATCCGTTTCTTCTGCACGGTTTGGCCTAGTTTGTCGGTTAACAGTTCTGCCATCCTTCCCAACTTGTCATCATTCTTGATTCCACAAAAATTCCCGCAACTCCTTCACATTGGCAACACTGTTATTATGTTTATTGTTCTATGGATGCTTTTATAGTGGTATAATTCTATGGATGCTTTTATGATGCTAGAGTTCTATGGATGCTTTTATAGTGGTAGAGTTCTATGGATGCATTTATAGTGGTAGAGTTCTATGGATGTTTTTATAGTGGTAGAGTTCTATGGATAAACCTACTGTCTGTATGTGGATGCAGTCTTTGGTTCTTTATATCAGAATTGGTGATGATTCATTATAAGATAACTTTGGTATGATTTTTTTTCGGAATTAGGTAAAAGGAAACGCAATTTTATTCTATTTTTATATTAAAGTATTTTCACAATTAACCAAAATAATAACTTTTTATATAAATCACATCGAAAATGACCAAATTAATGTCACGTCAGATAAAAATTTACTTATTTTGACTGGCCCGTCATAAGAAAAACTTTATAAATACTTAGAATATGTACAAGAAAGAAAATTTATGCCGAAAAAAATGGTACATGATCACATTTGAAGAAAAAAAAAGTTTCCAACGAAATAAATGACAGTTGAAAGTGTCAAACGTCAGAAATAAAAACGTTTCGTCTAAAAAACAGCGTCACATTTACAAAATTAACTGTTTCCTAGTTATGTGCTCCTATTCCAATTGATTAGACAGATGACGTACGATATATTGACACTTGACAGCGGAGTTTACCTGTAAAAGTACATGATTTGACCACTAGTTGATGAAAATAACCCGAAATGTTGAATATAGCTGCACTTTATAAATGGTACATTTGATCTACTGCCATAAAATTCTGCATTTTTTTCAATGTACAGTCTTTCACGATAACAATTTATAACGAGATAGTTTCCTTTAAATATTTTCATCAAAAAAAGAAAAACCAAAAGGCTTAAAGTGAAAGATATTTTTAATTTTTCAACGAAAAATCATCGCACCTATTTACAGATTTGGTCACAACAACACATCAGTCAATTTTAACAGTTGAATATATTTTTCTAACAAATATATTCGTACCCATGTACCCGACGGTACCGCACATTATACCGAGCGCTCCGCTAAACAAAGCCATGTAACCAAAATAGAAAGTCGTTTGGAACAATCCATACATCCTGAAAAATAAAATAATAATCACAATGGATTCTAGATTTCTTTGATGTTACTCACTTTGTTTTAAAGAAGAAGTAATAGATGGCGTACACGTAGACGTAAACTGAAGTGGATGCAGCAGCTAAAAACGAAGTCCATTGCCAACGGTAATCTTCAGCGTTCAAAAGGAAATAAGTACATACAATGGTGACGCAAACAGTAACAATTATTAAAATGATAAACACCAATAACATGAAACCGTAAACATAGTAGATTTTATAAGCCCAGAAAGATGTGAAAATAAAGTACCTGTAAATAAATTTTTTATAATAGTTAACGTAATAAAGGGAGGAACAAGAACTTACATTTCGATGAAAATGCTGGCAAAAGGTAGCACTCCACCCAACAAAATTATCACTCCGGGTTCCATAAACCATTTTTTCTCTGGAATAGGCCTCGGTACTGCGTTTATACGACAAGGATAATCCGGTTGACCTGCCAAGTTTCTACCTAAGACTGTACCAAATAAAGTAAGGGGTAGAATCAGGAACAAACAGATACACGTTACAGCAACCTATAAAAAGAGAAGAATAAGTTTTTTTTTCTTGGTCTACTAACTTTCATCAAAATTGGTAAGGTCGTTTTGGAGTTTTTTTATTTGTTGGATATACACTTTTTGGGCTCACCCTGTACAAAATAGAGTGAGTCAAATATACTTTTGGAGGAAAATCATTGAAGTTTTTACAATAAAAAGCTCAAATTAGCAAGTTCCATATAGATATAGGGAGTTGTAAGAATGTAAACACTAAAGTAGTTCAAATGAACAACTAATTTTTGACTCAATTTGCCTACAATTCTTGAGAATTCATACAAATTCAATGCTAAAAAGCAAAAGAAAGGAATATTTTGCATATAAACAGATTGGAAAACTGTCTGTATACTGTGTGGTTCATAAAAACTGCAGCAGTTCAAATAAAAAACTTATTTCCAACTCAATTCAAACAAATTTGATATTTAAAAAGAAACTAAATGATGAATAATCTTATGATTTTCAAAAACTCTAAGAGGGAAAAAGATTGTTTTGGAGATTTTTTATATTTGTTAGATATAAGAGTTTTCTTTTTGGGCTCACAGTGTATAAAATAGAGTGAGTTGAGTATACTTTTGGAGGATAATAATTAATACTATGAAATTTTTACAATAAAATGTTAAAATCGGCAAGTTCCATATGGATATAGGGAGCTATAACAATGTAAACACTAAAGTAGTTCAAATGAACAACTCATTTTTGACTCAATTTACCTGTTATTCGTAAGAATTCATACAAATTCAATGCTGAAAAGCAAAAGAAAGGAATATTTTGCAAATAAACAGATTGTAAAACTGTCTGTATACTGAGTGGTACATAAAAACTGCAGTAGTTCAAATAAAAAACTTATTTCCAACAAATTTGATAACTAAAAAGAAACTAAGTGGTGAATAACTTTATATTTTACAAAAAATCTAGAGGGAAAAAGATTTATATACAGCATGGCACCTAAAAACTGTTTAAAACCACCATATGTTTGTTAAAAAAAACTTACCATAGTTCCGAAAGGTATGGCTCTTGAAGCATGATAATAAATAGCTATGAAGTTGATAAAAAGAGCAGTACCGCACACAAAAGCTGGTAAGATGAAAGCAGATACAAACAACTGTCTAATCCATGCTTTTCCCCCCATTCTAGCATGAAGAGATCCTCCAAAATATCCATTAATTGGTGAAGTAATGGCATACACAAAGATTGATAAAGTCAGTAGAGATCCTCTCCTATAAAAGTTGATATAATAAAATTCAATATAGTTTTTAAAAAATTAAATTTACGTACTCTGTATATAGTTCTCCCAATATAGCAAAAACTATAACGCTAAATACAACAAAAGTTAACTGATGACCAGCACCGATTAAAGCAGAAAATAATATGGAGTTAGAGGCAGGTCGGAAAACATCGCCATGTACTTGCTTCCAACCATATTCATCTCCCAAATCACGTTCCTATAATTAATATAAATTGTACTTTCAGTTCAAGAAGGAATCGTGGAATTTCACTTACCATATCATCGATATCTTCGTCTTTACTATACCTAGCATAATCTTTTCTAAGAGTTCTCATAAGAATCATGGACACTAGACCTACTAAAAATATTACCATCATGAAACTGTTGAAGATGCTAAACCAATGGATCTGTCAAATAAATTAGTCTTAATAAAAATATATGAAATATAAAAAAATACAACTCACCCTGTGTTGGAAAAAATTATGATCCAAATATTTATCGAATCTGTCTTCAAATTTAATATTGGTCTTCTTCCAAATAACCTCATAAGTAAACTTCAATTGTGTGGTAGGTTTTAACTCGACTTTCTCTTCAGACGTTAAATTGACATCTATAATTTGCTTGCCATTGTAGCCGATCTCGAATTTCTTGTGTGTCCAAATGTAGTAGCTGTTATCCTTCATTTCTCCTACTACACCCCAAATCGGTAGACCGTCTATGTACATTTGGTACCAATAGTGGTTTTTAACAGCGTAGACAAATGCTTTGTATTTTTCATCATCTAGTTGGGCTGCACAGTAATCTCCTCTGGACATATTAACTAAAAATGAAAAGTTCAATCAAATCTTTTAGTATAGGTTAAAGTTGGAATGTACTTACTTTTAAATTCAAGTTCTATACCACTGAATTCTAGTTCAACTCCTTGTAGAGCATCACTAAGTGTTTCATGGTAGTGACTGATTGTATCCTTTGAACCAATACAGAATGGCAAAGAAAAATATGCATATGTCTCTTGCCTATTATGATAGGGACCTACTGTATTCATCCATAATACGATCTCTTCACTATCTGCATACTAAAAAAGAGTGCATAAGCTTTATTATCTCTCAATGATAGATCTGTCCCAAAAACACATTCTTTGTTTATCTCTCAAAGTTATTTTTGACGTACACATATAGAATAACACTTGAATTATGTTTTATGATCATACATACAATTCACGTTGAAAATATGTTTGTTTCTCAATTAGTTTAAATGAAAAATATTTGTACTCACTATATGATTGTGTTCATCGGTATACGCCCCGATTACAAAAGAAAGAACCATAAGTTTACAAAGCAGATTCATTGTTACTATTGTTTGTCATCAATTTTGTGATGATTTTTTGGGCACGACGTACTTTTATTTTAGAAATCACCGGAAAAAGAACATCTTCAATATTCTACACGTAGACAGAAAAAATGTATTTATGCCAGGAACTGCGCATGTATACTGTTCAGAGATGGCGCTGTTTGGAATAATTTGACAAGTCAAGGTCGGTTTGAAAAAGAAGATTTGTTAAGCATGACATTAGAGAGATGGTCTTTGCTGTTGGTTACTGCTGGTCACTGGAATAGTGAGTTTTAACAGCGAACGATATCACTGTTTTATTGGATCAAAGTGAACTTCTCACCCACAGTTACCGTTATATTCTCTACTCGTGCCGTACGTACATAAGATAAAGTTACTAGTAACTTAGCTGGTAACTATAGCGACAGCGACCATTAAGTACTAGTGACTGAATCACAGGTACAGATAAACCGATCATCCCTATTATTGAAAAATGGCGTTAAAATTGAAACTGTTTACGAGAACAAGTTGTATATTTAGAGACTTTTTAGAAATTCATTATACATTTGCACACTAGAATTTGCAATTTCCGTGCTAAAATAACTATCGGTTCCAGAGACTAAAGTTGTTAAGCCAACATAATTTGGCTTTTTAGGATTATACTGGTTTTTTCCAAGTTTCACCAGAAATGAATGCCTTTCACTCAATTTCCTTGGTCTACAAGAAAGTATTTCTGGTGTTTCAACTATCCTTTCCAAAGGGATTTCCATAGTATTATGTAAGTATTCAAATGTTTTTAATAGTTTATGTTGTCCTAGAAATAATTATTGTTTAAAATAAGTTTAAATATCACCAATCAATATAATACCATTTTTAAATAGCTGTGGTCTTTTAAGTACAATTATTTTCATTTCTTCAGGTGAGAATCCCATTTCTTCTTTCATAACGAAAATATTGAGTTTTACTTTATTCAAAGGATATGTTATTAGTCTGGGGCATTTTGTTGTTAGCAATCGAACTTCATTTCCAGAAAGCAGAAAATTATTTTGAAAAAAGCCCAACTTATCATCAATATCTTCAGTACTACAATAGAAATAATTTAATATTTCAATTAAAATTCTCTATTAATAGTTACCTATGTGACAACCAAACAGGATTATTGTTTACAATTCGTACTATCATTTCATCTGTGAATTTCTTATATTGTAGATAGTTTATTCTAACTTTTAAATCTTCCAAGCTTTCTTTAAATATGAAAGGATTTTTTGTAATTAAATTACCAATATCTTCTATTTCTAATCCTAAGTCTTTGAGAAATAAAACTGTATCCTTAATATAATCAAATTTAAGACTTAAAATGTATTTTGTAGCTTCTGGATCTCTCTCTATTATATATAATTTAGTTCCTAGCTTTACTAACTCTTGTAGAATTTCAGATTTATTAACATACATAGATGATATTGCACCAGGTCTTAAAATTTTGGAAATCTCTGTAATCGCCATTCTTTGTGGTTTTTCTTCAATATTTTCGGTATTAACTAATTTACTGTGATTATTTTCTGAAGTATTTAAAGATGAAGCAGCTACAGTAACATTATTCTCAGCTATTGTAGCGATATTTCTTAAAATACGTATTACTTTATAACTTGTGCCTCTACTGAACATTTTGATTTATTTAGTTTTAAGGTTACTTTTAATTTGTCATAGTAGGCAACTCAAAATACTTCTCATAAATCCATAGACAACTATATTCCATAGACTTTTTGAACGGATTAATTTCTGTGTATCATCTTTAAATATAGGTTATGTTTAAATTTGACGTTAAATTTGTAAATATAGCTAGCTGATGCAGAAAGTTTATAATAGAAATTTAAAAATATGTCTGGTGGAAATGTTTGCGTACTAACCTTAAATGGAAGAAGACAAACAGTAAAATGTACCCCTAACACTACAATTTTACAGGTAGGAAATTTAAATGCGACCAATTCAAAAATGGTAAATCTCAATTTTTTTCTAGATTCTGGAAGAAGTATGTAAAAAGCAGAATTTAAAATGTGATGATTTTGATTTGAAACATCATAATAAGATACTAGATACTTCTGCGATTTTTAGATTCTCAGGATTACCTAATAATGCCCAATTAGAGCTTGTTGCTGTAACTAAAGCTAGAATAGAATCTGAAGTTACCTTGGCAGTGAATTTAGAAAATGGAAGTAGGGTAATGGGTAATTTTAGTCCTAATGAGAATCTATTTACCATATTAACTAAAATACATCCAGAATGTTTGGAAAAAGGAAAAAGTCCAGTTGTAATATACACAAGACGAGAAATATATGGTGAAGAGCTTACCAAAGTTACTTTAAAAAGTCTAGGATTAACAGGAGGCAGAGCGATGATAAGAGTTATTAATAAAAATCCAGAAGAACTAAAACAACAGGCAAATGTTGCTGCTCCTTTGCCTTCAAAACCAACAGAGGAAAAACCATATATAAGAAAATTCCAACCTTTAGAAGAACCTCAACTAGTTGAGCAGTCTAAAGTAGTTGATAGAGCTGACAGTGAACCAGAATCAGACACAACAAAAGTTGAAAAAATACAAAAGAAACAAAATGTAGATTTAATTAAACTTGCCAAGGAAAAGAGAAAAAGTAGTAAGGAAACTTCAAGCCCACAAATGGATGAGAGAAAAATGATTCCTGAGAAGCAAAAGAAAATTTCAAAATTCGCCCAACACCAGAACTGCTGTTGTAAAAAGAAAGAAAAGGATTGTTCTGAGAAATGTAAAGAAAAATGTAGCAAGAAAATTGAAGAAGCTGGGGATGATTTTGTCTTTGTAAGTATATTATTATGCCAATTACAAAAAAATTTATAATTCCTTCTATTTTAGCTGGGAAAAAGAAACGCCATGTTATTTTCCCAAGAATCAGCTCTAGCAGTACCCAGTGAAGAGCTCCCAGATGATTTCTTCGATCTAACAATAGACGATGCTAGAAAACTACTTAGAGACGTCAAGAAACAACGTCACAATTTAGAAAACGGTCAACTTTTAACATCGACCTTGAGAAATTTGGAGGAATCCAAAAAGCAACTAAGAAACTTGAACGTTTATAAAAAGGCTATAATAAGGATACAGTTTCCTGATAGAGTCGTATTACAAGGAACATTTGCACCTTCGGATACTATAAAGGATGTAATAGAATTCGTTAGAGATTATTTGGATAATAAATCATTAAAATTTTACGTCTGTAAGTATTAATTTTAAATTAAATATTTTCAATAACCTTTTCTTTATTTTAGATTCCACCCCTCCGAAATGTATTTTAGAGGAAACGAAAAGATTAATAGAACTAGGGTTTGTACCAGGAGCTGTAGTTCATTTCGGTACCGACCAATCAGACATAAAATATTATCTAAGAAGAGATTTACAAGATAAATTCACTAGTAACTCGGTTGCTAGCTTGGCCGCTGCGAAAATTAGGTAATTAACACATTCAAAAAATCATAAAAAACGTGGAATAATCATAAAAAAACGTGAAAACCCATAAAAAACGCGAAAAATAATAAAAAACGCGAAAAAAATCATAAAAACGTGAAAAATCTTAGCCGCTGTGAAAATTAGGTAATTAACACATTCAATTGTACCCATAAAAAACGTGAATAAATCATAAAAAACGTGAAAAAAATCATAAAAACGTGAAAAAATCATAAAAAACGTGAAAAAAAAAGCCTAAAAAACGTGGCAAAATCCTAACACTTGAAAAAAAAATCATAAAAAACGTGAAAAAAATGATTAAAAAAACGTGAAAAAAATCATAAAAAACGTGAAATTTAAAAAAAAAACGTGAAAAAATCATAAAAAACGTGAAAAATAAAAAAAACTTGAAAAATCATGAAAAACGTTAAAAAAATGATTTAAAAAAACGTGAAAAAATAATTAAAAATGTAAAAAAAGTCATAAAAAACGTGAAAAATAATAAAAAACGTAAAAATCATAAAATACGTGGAAGAATCATAAAAAACGTGGAAAAATCATAAAAAACGTGAAAAATGTGAAAAACCATAAAAAACGTGGAAAAAATCATAAAAAACGTGAAAAAAATTATAAAAAACGCGAAAAAAAATCATGAAAAAACGTGAAAAAAAATCATGAAAAAGCTTGTAAAAATCATAAAAAACGTGAAAATTAATAAAAAATGTGAAAAAATCATAAAAAAACGTGAAAAATCATAAAAAACTTGAAAAAATAATGAAAACGTAGAAAAATTATAAAAAAACGTGGAAAAATCATAAAAACGTGAAAAATCATAAAAAACGCGAAAAAATTAAAAAAAAAACGTGAAAAAAATCATATAAAAACGTGAAAAAATCATAAAAAACGCGAAAAATTATAAAAAACGTGAAAAAAATTCATAAAAAACGTGAAAATTAGGTAATTAACACATTCAATTGTACCCGATTTGTTTCTGAACAAGCTATTTATTCTAGAAGGGAAAATATGCGACAATGCAATCCGGATTACGACGAAGATTTCGATGAGCCCTCGTACGATAATATAAATCCAATACCTATGGTTGTAGATGATGGGGCTAGTACAAGTACGGGAATAACTCACGAAAGGAAAATATTAACACCAACTGAGAACGTACCAAAGTGGTTCAAGCCACTGTAAAGTTACAATTAAAATTAGGGATAAATGTAATTTGTTTTTTACTAATTTTTATTATATCATCGGAGAGTTTATTGATTTAAATTAGTTTTTGATTTGTATAAACATTGGAATCTGGTGGAATGTCATAAAATGCAAAGTGAGTAGTTCAAATGTACCCTTATCCCATTGTTAACAAAGGTATTTTGTCTTGTTGAATATTGAATATTTCATTGAAAAAGAAGAATTATAAGAGATCTATGGAGCAAGTGGAAGAAAGCTGGGTGAAAAAATCTGGAAAATATCAGTTGTGGATATAAATTACAAAAGATTAGACTTGGGAAAAAATGTAAGTAAGAATTTAATATGTTTATATTTATTTTGTGTAGTAACTAGTCACTATTAGGTAGAGACCAAGGTGGGGAAAGTGACAATCTGATAACTTCACTCACTAGTTAGTTAGGTTAGAATGACATATGATTATGTCTGTGTCGTTGAGAACCACAGATTTAAATTCTGGTTCTGTGGTTGGTAAATTTACGTTGGAATGTTTGTTTTTGCTAGAACCACAGATTTTAACTCTAGTTTTGTGGTTGGATGTTATTTTTCAGATTTAAACCTCAGTTCTGTGGTTCGATGCTACTCTTTAGTAAAACCACAGATCTTAGCACTAGTTTTGCGGAGAAATCAAAGAAATAGATTGATATAACTTGTGTTGCTATGAAATAATGATTAAAAGAACCAAAAATGGGCTCTTTTACAAGGATCCAAGACCCAACAGGACATTTATTAGTATTGAGGTGCGCATGCGTCCAAGCAGCCTTTAACCTTCTATTCGATATGACTGTATGTGAGCTGCTTGGCGCAGCTGCTAAGGAAATGAGCTTCTCAGAGGTCGTAGGTTCGAAACCCGGTTAGGACCTAGGTTTTTTTTAAGTTTTTTATTTCTTATTTTCTAATATTTTCATACATAGTTACACTTTGAACAACCGGGTTTTGGCCTGGGTTTTCTTTTTTTTTTTAGTTTTGTATTTATTTTCTGATATTTACTTACTTCAATATTTGGCAACGTTGGAATGTGTCGGGAAAATAAGCTCTCGTAAAACAAAATCATGTCTGTCATTCTAACCTAACTAACTAGTGAGTGAAGTTAGCAGCTTGTCACTTTCGCCACTCTGGTCTCTACCTAATAGTAACTAGTTACTATATTTGTGAGATTCATTTTACCAGTTATATTTGAAATAAACGTTTGGAGATTGAAAATAGTTATTTTCCTAACAAGTGCGGAAAGTGATACTTTCCCGCACGCGACTGCAGTTGACCCGAACGACGCGAAGCGGAGTTCGGGCAAGCGGTCAAGAGCGGGAAAGACACTTTACGCATGAGTTAGGAACATTATTTTTTCTACGACCGTATATACAAAAAATATATCAACCCATTTTTCAAAATTTATTTTATTTTAACATACATATAAAAAACTTAGACCAAAAACTATTATTATTATTATCAATTATTATTATAAATATTAATATTAGAAACACAATTTGTTGCATTCTGTGAATTACTTAAAATTGCCGGTCCAGTGGAGTTATTTGGTGTTAACTGGTGAGTGAATGACGTTGATGGGGATGGCATCGTTTGCAGGTCACATAAAGATGACGATGAAGGTGACGGCAACAATTTTAAGTCTTTTGTAGATGAAATAATTTCATTTGATATATTTTTCTTATATCAAACCCGGGTGGTTTGATAGTTGTTTTGTGACACTACTTTGAAGAATTTACAAGGTTATATCAAAATATTTTCTTTATTTTATATTTTCAGAAAATTAAAAATGCAACAAAAAGCTAGAAAACAATATGTTGATATTATTTGATGGACTATTTATTCACCTGGTGTAAGAATAGTTATAACTTCCGAAGTAAAAAACTATCTAATAAGGTCAAAATTTGCATAATTTTACTTTCCCGCACTAGTGCGGGAAAGTGACACTTTCAAAGCTAAAATGCGTGCGGGAAAGTGGGTAAAAGCGCACGGTAGTAGAAAAAATATTGTTTCTACTTGTGATGGGATTTATTTAGATAAAAATTACAAAAAAAAGTTGAAAGAGGACTAGATAGTGTACAAAAAAGGTAGAACGTGTCGCGGGACACACGGTAGGAACTTTAGTTCCTTTTAAGCAAAAGTTATGTAATACATCTGACGTTATAGATAAACAATTTGCATATTCTTTGATGGTTGAGTAGTAAGCACACCAGACTCTCACGCGGTAGACCCGGGTTCGATTCCCCGCGAGGAATTTTTTTTTATTGTTAATTTTATTTTTAAATAATCATTCTGCTTGATATTAATAACGACAACAGGTAGACGTTTGAAATATTTAGCAGAATATTCATTATTATAGATAATGGTACGGTACCCTTCATGAGGGAGTCCGACTGGCAACATCTACTTATAACAGCATCGTATATTTAAAAAATGAAACCGTAGCATTATACAAATTGGACATTCAAGAACTGTATGTTTACCACAAAATTAGTGGAAACATAAAATTGAATTGTAAAATGTTTAATTTGAAGTTATAAGTATTACAGTATAGAAATTTTTATTTTCTAGATTTTTTCCTAAGTGGGTCGTAGAAAAAATATGCTGCTCGACTCGTGTGGATTGTCCATATCGCACTTAAACGATTGAGCACTCCGCCTACGGCGTCGTGCTTCATCTTCGTCCTCGTGAGATATGGCCACCATATCCACACTAGTTGCACAAACTACAATTTCTTTCAAAATATGCCCTTTTACATTTAAAAACTACCTGCCAAATGTCAAATCAATGTATCCATCCATTTTAAAGTTATCGAATTAAAACATTCAAGTTTTCAAAATTTCAACACCCTGTATTTCGAAAAGTAGCTAGACCCCTTAATCGCGCAAAAAAAATTATGGAAATAATAGTAAAAATTTATCCGAACAAATTCAAGTAGATCACTAGCACTGCGAATACCAGCTTTGCATTGAATTTCAATATAGCATCGGTGGTTCAGTGGTTAGAATGCTCGCATTGCACGCGGGCGGCCCGGGTTCGAATCCGGGTATGAGCAAATTTATTATTATGAATCGCTGCTTCGTAAACGAGAGAGAGACTAAGGAGGCACAAGCACGCAAAAGCAAGGCACATAACGAAGCAATGTAACATAACGCAGCGTAACGTAACGCGTAACGGTCAGATCTTTTGCGTCGCGACCCCTGGTCGCTCAAACTTAACCTGGCATAAAGAACTAAAGTTCCAAAAAGAAAAAATTTTATATAGACAACAGTTGGAAAATTTTAACAAAGCATCCCTGTATTTTTAGCAACACATTTTTTAAATTAACTTAATCTAAATTCCTATATAGAGATCAATAAATGTTACTTCCTTCCAAACCTATCGAGAATATCTCTATAATTTCAACATATTGAGTCTGCGCAGTATCAAAAAAGCGTTCCAGCAGAGCTTGAACTCTGATACTGCGCAGACTCAGCCCATAACAGTTAGGAACTTGCTACGGGAACAAACCTAATAAATCATTGAAAAATTGTTATCATTTAATAAGAAAATTGTTTCTAGAACTTTTTAAATAATGTAAACAAAACATAGACATTTATTTATAAGATATTTCAAAAGAAAATGTAACATTTACCAAGCTGCAGGATATATTATACAGAGTGTCCCACGACGAGTTCAAAACTATCTGTATATGGCAAAATACTTGGAGGAAAATCATGAAAATTTCTACGTTTGGGTTTTCGGATACGATCTTTTTAACTAAAATATTTTCAAAGATGGTAGACTTCCGGTTCCACCGGAAGTCGACTCTAACTTTGTTATTTTGAATAGAACACCCTGTATATTAATACATTTTTGAAATCTACGTTAAATTTTAGTATAGTTTTGTCTGAAAACTTTTTTCGAAAAATGCATATTTTTTGAGTTATTAATTTTTTTGGAAAAAATTTGACCGTTGCAGACCCTTACAAATTATTTTTTTAAGAGGATACCCTTAAATATATGAAAATGGTTTTTGTTCGGTTGCCTCAAGCAAGGTCAGATGTATTTGAATCTACGTTGAAAAATTTTTCATTTTATATAGGGTGTGTATAAAAAGTGTTCAAAGTTCAGCTTCATAAATATCAAATTTCTTAATTTTTTTAAATAGAACCACCCGGTTTTTTCTATTTTAATGCATTCAGGAGTAGAAAATGAGGCAAATTCATTTTACCTTATTTTTTACCCCTGAATACTTTAAAATAGAAAAAACCGGGTGGTTCTATTTAAAAAACTGAAGAAATTTGATATTTATGAAGTTAAACTTTTGAAGACACACACCCTGTATAAAATGAAAAATTTTTCAACGTACATTCAACTACGTCTGACCTTGCTTAAAGCAACTGAACAGAAACAATTTTCATATTTTCAAGGGTATCCTCGTAAAAAAATAATTTATAACGGTCAAATTTTTCACAAAAAAATTAATAACTCAAAAAATATGCATTTTTCTAAAAAAGTTTTCAGACAAAAGTATACTAAAATTTAACGTAGATTTTAAAAATGTATTAATATACAGGGTGTTCCGTTTAAAATAACAAAGTTACAGTCGACTTCCGGTAGCACCGGAAGTCGGCCATCTTTGAAAATATTTCAGTTGGAAAGATCGTATCCGAAAACCCAAACGTAGAAATTTTCATGATTTTACTTCAAGTATTTTGCCATATATAGATAGTTTTGAACTCGTCGTGCGACACCCTGTGTATACAGTGTGTCCAAAGTTAAATAAACGGTCGATTTTTTAATTTAGATTTATACACACTGTATGATTTTTCAGTAAAAAAAAAGTAAAACTTACAACTATGTAAATACACTAAAAATATTCATTATTACAAAATTCTTATAGAAAATTAGCCACTACTAACTATGGCAGTAAAAACTTAAACTAAAGACAAGTCTTGGTACATTAAATAGCAACCTGGCCTACTGGGGTTTACATAAAACAACATCAACACACAAACTAAACTCCTACTCCAAATCTTTCGGATCGAGATGAACCCCCATGGGTCCCAACATGTTACTAGAAGGCCCCGCATCACCCATCTGATTCTTATAACTCTCCAAAATATATTTCAAAGCGTTAACATTTATATCCACCGGTTTAAACGTTTCTATATCGTCGAAAGTGTCTCCGTTCTTTTTCTTTTCGAAACTTTGACCCATAGTCGTACCTTCCAGTTCCTTATCCATTTCCTCCATGTATTTTTCCAGTTTATTTTTATCTTTATTTTCATAAGTTTGATTTTTAATATAATTATCTTGTTCGTATTCGCTCATATCCGAATCTGACTCCAAATCCCAGGAGTCATCTTCGGGAATTGCAAAGTTTAATATGTTTTGTAAAGCGCAAGCGAATGAGTCTGGATCAAAGTTAATTTTCGAATTTGCTGGTTCTCCAGTTTTAGATTCACTGGTGAAAGAAACTTTTGTTTTATTTTTACGCCTAGGTGGTCTTACAGGAGAATTTTCATTGGGAAATTCAGCACCGTCTAAATCTGACACGTGGTCCAAAAAACTAGCTATTTTCCCGGTAAAACTTGTTGCATCTGAATTATTATTAACGTTAAAAACCTTCTTCTGTCCATACGTTTCTTGTAGCATCTTATCTAGTTCTTCGGGAGTGATATTAAGCCAAGATTCATCATCGTCTGCAATATTTACTTGCTCATCTACTTCTATATCAGAGTTTCTGCTTAAATTTAAAATATCTTGTCCTACGGAAGAATTGTATTGCATAGAATCTCTATTTTCAATGTAATATTGTTTAGCTTTGTTCAATAAATTATTGTACCCCAAAGAATGCTCCAAATACTCCTGGAAATATCCTTTTTCTTTCAGACTTTTTAAATAATTTTGCCAGCCTTTATCAGACTCGACATCAGTGCTGGGTTTTGCTTGTGATGCTAAGATTTCAAAACCGCAAGCTACTTTTACCCCCAATAAGTGAGATTTATATTCGGTTGAGCTGGAGGGTGGTAAATTCCACCCTGTTCGTTTGTCTGGGAAATATTTACTGTGGGTTAACATGGCATATAAACATTTAGTGAACACTACACTTCTTTTAACTCGATTTTCTGGAGGAAAGTATTTCATGGCTCTACAAGCTTTTACATCGACAGTATCTCTGTTACAGAATGCTTGTACTGCAGCCGAGATTAAGTTTGGTTTCATTTTTAAAGCTCTAGCTACACCTATTGGTATAAAAACTACTGCGTTGTGAATATTGTCATTTAATTTGTCTGGATAGTTTTTAAGCTTCTTTTTTATACTGTTTTGAATGTCTGGGCTACCTACTGTTTTTGTCGGGTCTTTTCTTATTGCCAAAATGGCTTCACTTACTTTAATTTCAGTCTCGCTACAATCTTGAGATATGAGATGAATATTACCGTCATATATGTAAACCTACAGTGAAAATAAAAGTTAAAAGACACAAGATAATTAAAAAGAAGGTCTTACCCTATTTTGACAAGTTTCAGGGTTGGCCCAGTTAGGCAAATGTTCTGCAGCTTCAATCAACAAGAATTCCCCATCTACATCATGCACTCTTGCAATGCACCCATTCAACTCCTTTGTTAACTGTTGTAAAAGAAAAACCATAAACCATTCGTCTTCTATATTGTCACCGTAATGAGATACACCATAAAGGTGTGGTGGAAAGCTTTCTGAATCGAAATTTAATTGGATTAAAAATTGTAGGTTTTAAATTAAAAGATATTTAAGTACCTTTTTGGCCATCGATTTCATTCAAGATATTGTGTGAGGATGTCCTGATTGTTAGTTTGAATTCATCTTTGTGCCATAAAAAGTTTTTGGTGTATTTATCAGTTATTTTATTTGCTTTATCCAAAATTGCTGTCAGAATATTTTCTTGTTCTTGTTCATCGTTAGTTTCTATTGGAGGAAATATGAAATATTCGACGAAATCATCTTCACGCACCATTTCAAGTATATTAATCATCCCAGCCATTTCAAAAAATTTAATGACTGATGGAAATAATGAACAAAACAAAAATCACAATAAGTATCTTCTTCCCTTTTTATGATGTTTTCTTCTTTTTTAAAAGGTAAGGCGGATTTATATCTGTGGTTCCACAGAAATTGTCTCATCCGCTTGCCTAAATAGACAGTTTTTTCGTGATTGGTACATGAAAAACTATTAGAACATGAGAGTGAGCTGGTTTTCCAAATATATACGGTACTCTTTATAAAATTCTCTCCTAAAAAATATCCTCAGTTCTGTGGTTAATTTTTATAAAAACCAGAAGAAACCATAGACAACATGACAACGGACTTTATTCCTGTATTTACCGATTTGATCAGAACGCTGTCATTTGTCAACGTCAACTTATAGGTTATGATGACAATTTGAAGTTTAAGTTGGAGGGAGCGAAGAGTTTAGGGTTCGCTTTGGCATTATGTCTGGTTTAATTAAATTTTAACAGTGGTTTTTAATTACCTTGAGAATATTTGAATATGTATTAGGTAAAACAATGATCATTTTAAGTTTAGTTTAAGTTAGTTCCATTTTTCTGGTGCTGATTAATGCTTACTTCTCAATTCAGTAGTGATTGTGGATAGTAATTTTAACAATAAGATATATTAAACAAAAATGGCTAAGGCGAAGACTGGAGTGGATTGGAAAAGGAGAGTTAAGCAGGAATATATGAGATTAAGACAACTTAAAAGATACAAAAGAGCTGATGATGTTAAATTAGCTTGGAATCAAAATAGGGGGAAAATGAATGATTTTCTTAACGACGAACAAAAACGATGGACTGAAAGTAAGGCTTTCTGGGGCAATTCCCCAGAATTACCAACCCATTCAACATGTATGAAAAAAGCTGAAGTTATAGGGAATGAAGGTAAGCTCAGCTAGATCACTAGGTTTGTGTAATTGATTTAAAATTAAATGTGTTTTTAAGGGGACATTCAAGTTGTCTCTATCAAAATCATGAATGCTGTAACTCCAATTCCAACAATGTATACATGGGCTCCAATCCAACAAAACTTCATGGTGGAAGATGAGACTGTTTTACATAACATCCCATACATGGGAGATGAAATTTTAGATCAAGATGGTACTTTCATAGAAGAACTGATTAAAAATTATGATGGAAAAGTCCATGGTGATAGAGAGTCAGGTTTTATAGACGATGAGCTGTTTGTTGAGTTAGTTCATGCTTTAATGAATTACCAAGAAAAAGATAAAACTGACAAAAAGAAGGATGAAAAAGAAAAGAAAGATAAAATTGTAGAAGATGTTAAAGAAAAGAAAAACGATGATATGGATTTTCCAAATTTCGTTATTTTCCAATCAATTTCATCACAATTTCCCGATAAAGGTGGACCTGAAGAATTACGAGACAAGTAATTGATTTTTTTAAAGGAATATACTGCTACTAATTAATTTAATTATAGATATGTGGAGCTGACTGAAAGAACTGATCCCAACGCACCACCAGAATGTACTCCTAACATCGACGGACCTAATGCCGCTTCTGTACCTAGAGATCAAACTTTGCATTCATTCCATACTTTATTTTGTAGAAGGTGCTTCAAATACGACTGTTTCTTACATAGTAAGTGATTTTTAAAATAATTGAATTAATTTTTACAATATGTGTAAATAAATAAATAAATAAATCAACTCGATTGTTGATAGTTTATTGCTTTTACGCTGCTTCGTACTTAGGACAGCAAGGTAAAGCTGATAAGTAGAAATCATGGTTCATCTCATACAACAACAAATAAATTTAGAATAGATAATTTACACATGTTCCATTTCATTTAATTTTAATTAATAATTTGTGAATTTCCCCAAGCTTGGTGTCTTTTTAGTAACTTTTTATTAAAAATAGGACTGCAAGTTTGCCATCCTGGACCGAATTTACAAAAACGTCGAGGACCTGACTTGAAACCGTTCACAGAACCATGTGGAACTGATTGTTATTTACTGTTGGTAAATATTTCCCTTGAATCTTTTTAACAACAATTAATTGTGTTGCTTTTAAAGGATGTCGTTAAAGAAACAATGGCTGCCAAAGCAAAACAAGAAGAGGAGTCGGAGAAAGAAAAGGAAAAGGAAGTGAAAACGAAGGTTACTAAAACTACTGGAGAACCATCCACCGAACTGAAAACGAATGGAGCTCCAAGCAGTAGTCCGCGAAAAATATGCAAGCAACAAAGTGTGGATTCCGGAAACGAAGCAAGCTCAGAGGACAGCAATGATAGTAATAAATATAAAGGTAAACGATTTATTTATAAAAAAATTAACAACTCTTAACTCTTTGTTTTCAGATAACGATAACACCGATCCAGTTTCCACCACTACATCCTTCAGTTTAATCGGAATAATGGGAGCTAACGATCACAACGAATGGACCGGATCGGACGAAAGTCTCTTCAGAGTCCTACACAAAGTTTTCCTCAACAACTATTGCGCCATCGCTCAAATCATGCTCACCAAAACCTGTCAACAAGTAAGTCTAAAATTTGATACTCCCTTTCCCCTTTCGACATTTCTAATTTTTTTTTTTAGGTATATCATTTCGCTCAAAAAGAATCCGCCGATATTTCGTCCGAAGAACAAATACGAGATTACACTCCGCCGCGTAAGAAGAAGAAGAAGCACCGTTTGTGGTCCATGCATTGCCGGAAGATTCAACTTAAAAAAGATTCCAATAGTAATCACGTCTATAATTTCACTCCTTGCGACCACCCAGGGCAAAATTGTGATCACAACTGTCCCTGTATCGGCGCACAGAATTTTTGCGAGAAATTCTGTAACTGCAGCTCAGATTGTAAGTGAAAGAAATCCGTTTAAACAGTTTAAATATAAAACGTTAGAGCACTATAGGGAAAACAGTGTGTTGGAGAGAGAGAGAGAGAGAGAGTTATGGAGGCAATGTGTGTGAGAGACAGACGTTTGACGTTGACGTGACGTCTGTCTCTTTCATACATTGTCCCTCTCTCTCACACACTGTTTTCCCTATAGTGATCGTCGAGCTCTCTTAGCGCATCTCGAGGGGTGAACCACTATGCCAAAAATGTGACAGTATTTCGCAAATAGTGTAATTTCGCAAGATTGCGCATGATTTTGCGTGATTGCGCATGATTTTGCGTGATTGCGCATGATTTTGCGTGATTGCGCATGATTTCGCAAGACTTAGCGCGATTTCGCGTGATTTCCCGTGTTTG